>JAHKKF010516616.1:0-18417 GCA_019740295.1 Labeo calbasu | reverse complement strand
TTAGTAGTAGTAGTAGTAATTACCCTTACTCCTATTACTACTAATAATAGCAAAATAATGATAATAATAATAATAATAATAATAAAAGTACATTTTAAGGGTCGGGTCAGGTACAAAATAAAAATAATGTAAAAAATAATGTTGCTATTTATAATAATAATAATAATTATTATTATTATTATTATTATTATTATTACTATTATTACTATTATTATTATTATTATTATTATTATTATCATCATCATCATCATTATCATCATCATCATACCTGAGCAGACCCTTATATTTACTTTTATTTCTATTTATTATTACTGCAGCTACTACTACTACTAATAATAACAATAATAATAATAATAATAATAATAATAATAATAATAATAATAATAATTTTTACATTTTAAGGGGCAGATCATGTACAAAATAATAAAAAATAATGTTGTCATAAATAATAATAATAATATTAATAATGATACAAAAGTAAATTTTAAGGTCAGACCAGGTACAAAATAATACAAATAATGTTGTCATTAATAACAACAACAACAACAACAACAACAACAATAATAATAATAATAATAATAATAATAATAATTATAATAATAATAATACAAATTTTAGGGGTCGGATTAGGTAAAAAATAAATTACTTAAAAATGATTACAATTATAAATTAATAATAATTAATATTATTTATAATCATAATACTACCATACTACTGCTACTACTACTTATATTAATAATAATAATACAAAAGTAAATTAGGCATCAGATCTGGTACAAAAACATAAAAATAATGATGTCAATAATAGTAATAAAAATAAATAATTTATTATTATTATTATTATTATTATTATTATTATTATTATTAATTAAGGGAAAATGTTGCACTGTTCATTTAAAGTAAACATTTTCTAGACAATATTTAAAATTTGTTTTGACTTTATTATTATTGAATAATTTCTGGTTAATTTAGGCTACATAAAGCATATTGTAGGTTGACTGGCTTTTTTTTTTTCTTTCAATGTATCATCCCTAGTGACAACACGTATGTATATCATATGCTGATATTTGTTTGTTATTAATATCACTCTTGGTAATATATTATCTTTTTATTTATCCTTTAATTAGCTGCTAGCAATTAGCCTTTCATATTTTTATTAGCATTTGGCAATGCATTGAATGGCATTATCGCATGTTTTCAGGTGTGTAGTAACACGGCTGTATTTGTGTAATTCATCCGTGCATTAAACTTATTATCCCATTTTTAAAAAATACACCATGACAAATACTAAAACTGTCAGTGTAATGAATTAGCCGAATTATTTTGCACTTCACTGTTTTGTGTCACCAGATAAGAGAGGAAAACAGTGATATTTTCAGCCCCCATCCTCTTGTCTAGCCATCTATCAGAAACCACTGCCGCCCACTGCACTGATGGTGTCATTTCAGCGGCGCTCACAAACACGGCCAGACACACAAAGAGCATAACCCTGTGTCTGTTTCCCCTCTCATCGTCTCTGTCTCTTTCCCTCCGTCATCAAAAACCGTAACCAGCATATCAGTCTCTTTAGCCTGTAATGAAATAACCCCGTTTTGCCCCACTCCCCCCTTCCAGACCCCCGTCGCCCCCTCCAGACCAGCCCCTGGCTGCGCTGCCCCCTCTCGACACCTCTTCCCAGTGCTGATGGAGCTCTTTGTTTGCCTGTGTGTGTGGTGGGCTGGAGCGGACCGATAAGGAAGGCAAAGGGGAGCGAGATAGCTCTCCAAAGGGGAGCGATAACACAGAGAGGTGAAGAAAGTGAAGGAAGAGAGAGTGAAAGGGAGAGATGGGACAGTGGTGTTATGCGATGAGTGAGTCGCACGCTGGGGGAATGTCAAGATGCTGGACATGGTCCGTATGGGTTTGTTACGCCACATTGAGAGGGAGGGAGGGAGGGAGGGACGTAAAAGGTGAAAAGAAAAGCTGAATACCAATTCCAGGACCGGAATCAGCCCTCCTTTACATTTCAGCAACGTTCACTGATCCTTGAATAGCTTTGAGTAATGTGTTAAATTTACAAGCAAAATGCTAAGTGGTGAAGTGTGTATAAAGTCAGTATTGGGGAAGTTACTTTGAAATTATGAATAGCTTGTGCCTTGGCCAGTTACAGTTATAGAGTTCATTTACAGTCAGGCTACACTTTAAACTGCCTGATCTCATGACAAAAATGTACCTGTTGGAACTTTTGGAATACTAGAGTCAGTAAAAAAAAAAGTGAGCACTTCATTAATGAAGTAATCATTTTCATACACAGTTATGATTACAGCTCCATGTGTTTCGTTTTCCAGTGTCGTGCCGAATTCTGACCCCTGGCAGATTACAAACCCCTAGGCAATAATGTAGCGATTTCAACGAGAGGGGGTAATAATTTGTAAGGTTGTTAGGTAGGGGATCGAAAATGGGAACGACTCCGAACGTAACAAGCTTGCTTGGTAGCTCAGCCAGCACGGAATTGGACTTGGGATGCAGAATCCTTGGGTACGAATACTGTGAAAAACATGACTTGAAAGATGAAATATCGAAAAACGAGCTAAAACGGCATGCTTGTGATTGCGGTTTTACATCACACTTGCTTTTGTTCATACTATCAGGTAGGTTTAGGTGTAGTGCAGATGGTACGTTATTTTAAAACATCACGGAGCGTTAGAGTTTTAGTGCCACTCAGTGGACATTTCAAGTTAGAACTGTGGCGACACGTACAAAACCAACGTCACACAAAATGTACCATATTTATCTTTATCATATTTATATTATCTTGTGGAAAAAGTTCCCACAGGTATGTTTTCATAATGTGATCAGGTTGACTTTAAAAAGACATTAGCTACGCTAAAAGCTAATAATAAAAAGTAGATAATGGTTTCAAATAGATTGTGTAATAGTTTGTCACAGATTACACTGACATGCTCTGGTAGCAAAGAATTGTGTGATTATTAAAATACACATTTACATTTAATTTATTATTATTATTATTATTATTATTATTTTTATTTTTTATTCAGAAATACTGGTAAATAAATTCTCATAAATATTTTCTTCTGGTAAAAATTCCTTAAAAAAATGATGTTTTAATAATAATTTTGTAGTAGTAGTAGTACTATCATTACATTAAGTAATTTATTTCTGTCACAATTTCTTCAAGTTAAACCGAACTTTTATTTTGACGGGTTGCTGTGAAGACCTTTAAGTTTCTGTTTAAACACTATATAAATATCGCACTCATGAGGTTGCTTCAGCCCACAGAGTTAAAAACAACGGTGAAAAAGTAGCCCAATTCTGCGGGAAAACTGTGGACTTGGCAACACTTCTGCATCGCACCGTCATACGGAAGTAGTAAGCGATTATGCGATATTTAGTGTGTGATCTCCTGCAAAAGCTGGCGAAATTATGCGCAGACAGTATGAAAAATTGGATGACATGGATGTGACAAAAGTTTTTAAACTTTTATGATACAAGCCGTCATGTTTTGCTTGTATATAGAGTTGTCGCTGTAATTCTGACACATCACACTTCCACTGACTACCTTTTGCAACTCTCTTGATAACTTCGAACATGTAAAATCTTTAAAGTGACTCCCATGAGCGCAGAATCATGACGAATGTTAATCTAGAGTGACGTAAAAGTCGCATAAATTCGAATATCACTGTCCAGACTGCGGTCGCATTGCAAAACATCTGACCTGTATCAGATTTTACCACATATAGAAGAGATACAAATCAGATTTTATAAATTTAGATTCTGTCTGGTTTGTGCTGTTCATTCTGTCATGAGAAAAAAACGGATCACATGTGAGCAAAAAAAAAAAAAAACGGATTTGAGCCACATTTGTGAGTGTGAACGTAGCCTTACTCAGTCACTCACTGTTTCAGTCATATGTCCAGAGTGAAAGTGTGTCAATTTGACTGGCCATGCCTGAAGACTTAATAAAAGACAATAAAATGATTGATACAGTAGACATTTTTCAGATCAGACTCTTTGTTGTTTGAAGGCAGTGATAACATCTTTCAGACAGCTGTGTAGTATTAGAGCAGTGTTTGGACGAGCACAGCCATATGAAGAAGAAAAAGAGATCTAGAATTAGAAAGCAATGAACAGTTTTACAGATTGTAAATGGGTGTTTAAGGGGGGGGGTGTGTGTGTGAGAGAGAGAGAGAGAGAGAGAGAAAGTGAGAAAATGTCTAATCCAGTAGCGTTCTCTGGTTTAGGGTCACTGCGGAGTGACTAGGCTTGAAATTGTCCCTCCACGCTGCTAAGCCCTGCCTATGAACTGGGATGTACGTGTGCATGTGTGTGTGTCCCTGTAAGCTGGTGGGAGGGCTAAATCAGGAGAGTACTGCATTCATGGAAGAGAGGCCACACTTCCTAGAGAGAGAGACGAGTCCGGATCAATAGAGAGAACCAATACAGCTTCTCAGTGTCTCTGATTTTACATTGTCATTAGGCATTTTTATTTTATTTTAAAATAGTGGCTTTTAAATTGTTCTAAATGTTAGGGAATATTTGCAAGAACATGCTTCGCTGCCAGGATTTTTTTTTTTTTGGACCCAACAGTGATGTTTTCCCTCAGTGTGACGTTAAAGCCACGCTGTATGTGCTGACGTATCCAAAGTCAGATTTATCATAAGAACATTAAATCCCCATTTTAGCCTGTCCTCAAGGTGCTCCGTTATTTATTTTTGCTGCTCATATGTCATCTGCCATGTTCTGTCAACCCTGATCTTTCTTTCCTCACCATTTTAACAAGAGACCATTTTAAACCCCCATTTTTCTCAATCACTCACTTGGGATTTGCAGCTTGCCACGAAGAACGCCATCTTTGTGCCCGCTGCGGCGGTAAGGATTCTAAAATAGGAGGCGCAGAGGGCATGCAGGAATTCTAAACCGGATCTCATTTGGGAACGTCATGGCCTGCGGACCCCGGGAGGAGTCAAAAGACAAAAACCTGGCGTTCCCGCGAGGACGACCCTGCTGCGAAGAGGGCCATTTATCACTGGTGCGACCAGCTTCGGTTTCACTGTCAAGGGGAGGGAATTTGCTGCCGCTCTTAGCGAAGCCTGCCTGCCGGCGGCGGCGTCTGTGGTGCGTGATTGAGGCCCCGACCGCCTTCTGCCACGGTTTCATTTGTTTCGGCCATAAACACCTTCACCTCCACAGCCTCATTAGCGTCCCTAGCCCTTACCGGTTATTTTATAGTCCGCACTCAGTTGAGACATCGGTCGTGATGCGATCATTTATTTGTTTTTGTCCGCTTTAACCTTGACGAGGATGCCGTGTGTTTGCGCGGGTCTTTGTGAGACGAGACCTTGCGTTGTCGGGGCTGTTAAAGGCAATCTTGGTAGCTCTGGTCATAAATCAGTGTGGATGAAAGGAAAGGAGACTCTATTGCTTCATCGACACCATTAGAGTTAAGGTTGGGTATGGAGACGTCAGGCTGCTTCACACCTGACAGTGGGTGGCAAATGGAAACACATTGGTCAACACAAAATGGTTCGTCCTAAACTAGTTGAAAAGGATCCATTTTGGCTTTGTAATATTGCAGCAAGTAACATTTTAATAGACTGTATCCATTTCTGATTTGCTTCATTTAAAGCGTTCACATATGAAAAAGCAGTTAAGACAAGTTTTACCACTTTACGATCAAATTTAGCGATTTCCGCCTGCCTACTTTTTTGCCCACTGGTTTTCCCATTATTTTTTTCCCATAGGAATTACAACAAAAAGTCTTTATTAATGCATTATAAGCCATGAACCAAACCAACAAGCTATGAGGTAAAAATCATAACATTGCAAACTTTTATTTGAAGCAAAATAGTATTTGGAAAATCTGTCAAAAAGACATGATCATGAACTGTAATCAAATGAAGTATTGTTAATAACAATCAAATTGGCCAGTGGAGAAATATAAAACTGTTCCTTTAAAGTTGTTTATTATATCTATAAAAACCATATATTTTAAGTTTCTTGCAAAATGTGTATATATATAGTGTCGTTCAAAAGTTTGGGATCAGTAAGATGATGTTTTTTAAAGAAGATTCTTATGGTCATCAAGGCTGCATTTACTTGATCAAAAATATAGAAAAAATAATAATTTTGTGAAATATTATTGCAATTTAAAATAACAGCTTTCTTTTTTAATATACTTTAAAATATAATTTATTCCTGTGAAGCAAAGCTGAATTTTCAGCATCATTACTCCAGTCTTCAGTGTCAGATGATCCTTCAGAAATCATTCAGAAATGCTGATTTATTATCATTATTTCATTCTTTGATTAAAAAAAAATTAAAAAGAACGGTGTCTATTTAAAAATATATATATTTTGTGTTAAAATATGCACTACTATTCAAAAGTTAATAATACTATAATTTTGTTTAACTTTTTATTCTTAAAAGAATTTAAAAAAAAAAAAAGTGTCACAAGTTCCAAAAAAAAATATTAAGCAGCACAAGAATATTAGAATGATTTCTGAAGGATCTTGTGACACTGAGGACTGGAGTAATGGCTGATGAAAATTCAGTGTTGCGTTGCAGAAATAAATTATTTTTAAAAGTGTATTAAAATAGAAACCAATATGAGAAAATGCAATAATATTTCACAATATTACAGTTTTTTTCTTTTTTGATCAAATAAATAGCCTTGATGAGCATAAGAGACTTTTTAAAAAAAAACATAAATCATACTCATCCCAAACATACTGTAATGTTTTGTATGATATATTGACAGCATTGCAAGGGTTTTTTTTTTTTTTAACCACACATTCAGCGGTTAAACTAGATTATTTTAAGACTAATTTGAAATAATGTGACCAGATGGCTTCAACAAAGCATATACCATCGATTAACAACCTTGGAGCTCACAATAGGTGTGTCTTTAAATGTTTATAAGTTACCATTAAAAATCAATTTCCCTTTGGAGAAAATGAATGGAGGTTTCACTTCTGAAACCCAACTGTTGCTCTCTGTTAACTTAAGTGGAGACCTTGATCAGAAGCCATCCTGAACAGCTGTTTAAGTCCATGAACAAACCGTCTCCAACAAACATGAGCATCACAGGAGACTTATAAACTAGTCTAGGCCTTCTCAGTACTTTATTTCTACAGCAGTGATGCCTTGAAGTGTGTTATTGTTATCCAATAGCTTTAAACCACAACCATAATCTTGGCTTCCTCCACCAGTATACCTAATCTCCATATTTGATTGGAAATATGGAGATTAGGTACTTGGCCTCTTCACCAAAGCCACTTCAGACCTGTTACCTCCTCACACGCAGCACATAAGTTTATCAGGTAAAGGAGAAAATCAAATCAATCTGTGTGCGGTGCTTCATGTACCACAACTTAAAGTGGATAATCGCTCACTCTGCAGTTTTCGGTTTCTTCGCGCAGAGGTTATGTAGCTGCATTCCAGCAGTGAAAAGGAGTTGTGAGGTTTGAGGAGGATCAGTCCTCCCTCAAAGCTCGGCCCTCGCGCTGGCTCTGTCTCAGGAATGCCAGGCATTTTCTCAGCCCCTCTGATGTCTAGTATGTGTCGAGGAGAGAACATCACTAAGGGAAGGTAGTTTCAGGTCTATGACTAGAGGCCGTGTGAGAGACTATGGTGATGTTTGCAGCAGAAATGTAAGAGAATTCACAGAGGTTATCTTGGGTTCATATTAACTTGTGGACGGTTTGAAGTTGGGATATTGCTTAATTTGATATTCAGTTTATAGGATTTTACTTTGTCTGTATATTCAAATGGTTAGTTCACCCAGAAAAGAAAATTGTCAATGGTAACCCAAACTAGTTACCAACATTTTTCAGAACATATTTGTGTTCTGTGGAAGAAAGAAAGTCATACAGGTTTGGAATGACATGAGGGTGAGTAAATGAAGACAATTTTCATTTTTAGGTGAACTACTCTTTAGGATCCACCCTGTTAGTCGTTTGTAAAAATCTCTTTAACAAAAACCAGTTCCTCATGACATGATCATCTAGAAAGTGACGATACATCAGCAAGTGGAGAACTGGAGATTATGATTTTTGTGATGTTTTGTTTATTAGTCTGGTTTCGGTCCGTCTAATTCTTCTGTCCACTCGGTTTGATGACATTACAGAAATTTTGATATCAACATTTCGATTGATAGTTAAAAATCTAAAAAATTAACATTAGGTACACACCCTCACGTAAACAAATGCTAACTTTAGTTATGCGTTTCCATCCTATTTGACATGATTTCTCGCAATTGTGTACTGTAAATCTTGTTAAAAATAAAAGTTTAAGGGTCTGATCTTGACCAGAATATATATTTAATGTAGATACACTTCCAGTCAAAAGTTTTTGAACAGTAAAGTTGTAATGTTTTTTTTAAAGAAGTCTCGTCTGTTCACCAAGCCTGCATTTATTTTATCCAAAGTACAACAAAAATAGTAAAATTTTGAAATATTTTTACTACTTAGAATAACTGCTTTCTATTTGAATTTTATTCCTGTGATCAAGGAATATGGGGGAATGTAGAGAATAATACATTGTTTAGCAAGGATGCTTTAAATTGATCAAAAGTGATGATAAAGACATTTATAATGTTTTAAAAGATTTCTGTTTCAGATAAATGCTATTCTTCTGAACTTTCTATTCATCAAAGACACCTCAAAAAAATCTGCTCTTCTGTTTTCAACATAACAATAATAATAAATGTTTTTTTGAACCGCAAATCAGAATATTAGAATGATTTCTGAAGGATCATGTGACTGGAGTAACGATGCTAACATTCAGCTTTGAAATCACAGGAATAAATTACATTTTAAAATATATTCAAGTTGAAAACAGTTATTTTAAAAAGTAAAAATATTTCAAAATTTTACTGTTTTTGCTGTACTTTGGATCAAATAAATTCAGGCTTGGTGAGCAGAAGAGACTTTTAAACACATCTTATTCTGTTAAAAAAAAGTGTATTAATGTAGACAGCATAACAGGAATGAACCCCAAGCAAATTATTATGGCCAAAATGGCCTGGATTCACCTTTTTTATCTTGTTTTTCTGTTTGATTTTATTTTTGTGTTTTCCCTCTCCTCTCTGGCTTGGCTCCTCTTAGTCTTGTTTATCTTTCTCCCACTTTTTCTAGCTCGTTCACTCTTTTTCTCTTGGCCTCACAATATTCCATCCCTTGTTCATTGCCCCTCCTTTTTTGCCAGTCTTTTCTTTCTCTCTCTTTTTTAAGTGTGTGGTGGTAAAAGGTCCGTCTTGTTCCAGCCATAAAGTCCTCCATCCTTCTCCCCCTCCTTCCTCTCTCGTCCCTCCTTCACTCTTTCCCTTCCTCCCTAATGGTTGCTCTTTCCAGCTCTTGCTCCTATCAGCAGTGTGATAATGTTACGTCAGACGCTAATCTGGCAGTAGAGACTCTCTCTCTTTCTCTCTCCTTCTGTTCGTCATCAGCCTCTACCTTCCTCATGCCCTCGGCATGTTTTCTAAGCCTTATCTCTGTTGTTTTCAGCTTGTTGCATGGTCTTGTTTCCCACCATCTTTTCCTCAGTTGTGTTGTTCTTTGAGTGTCTATGGGGAATTTTTCTGACATTGTGGTCTGCTCATTGATCATTCAGATCATTATGGATTGTTCTGGTGAATTTGGTATAACAACATATTTGGAGTGACCTACCCATTAGAGATTTTCATACCATATGTTGAATAAGATCACTGAAACTCGCACAGATTTCTTCTCTCTCGAGATACAAGAACATACAAAGCCTATATAATATTTGGTATGCTGTAACTAACTTGGAAAGTGTTTGATATGTGTGTTTGTTGATGCGTTTGCGCCTTCATTGCTATTTGAGACGTTTGACCTTGCCGTGGTAATGACCTGTGTAGATGAGGGTGCTGTACGCTAGTAATAGGACACTTTTTGAAGTGTTTTCACTTAAGATATACAATATACAGGTATCGCATAAGGCTGTAGTCAAAATTACACATTCTTTCATTTTGTCTGTTTGTTTGTTTGTTTTAGTCTTATTTTAGTTTTTTCTTCTTTGTTTCCCTTGCTTTTTAAATGTTTTAGAACATTTTTAAGTTTTTTTTTTTCTCTGCAAGACTACATTTGAATAAAAATACAGTAAAATTGTAATGTTTTGAAATATTACAATTTTAAATACAATTTTTGTAATAAACCGAGTCTTTACTTTTGATCAGTTTGATGTCATTGGTGAATTTTCAGAAATTTTTGAAAATGTTTTTGACATTATGTAACACTTTCTTAAATTTAATCTTTTATAAATGTTATCTTTAGCAAATCTCAAAATCAACATTCTTCTAAATTTGCTTTTAAAAATATATTATTCTAGTGCAATTGTTTTGTCAATACAGTAATTAATATCAACCATTGACCATAACGTGAAAAAATTAACAGCTTATCTGTGACGACCAGAATTTAAAAATTATCTACCCATTTTACTCATTAATTAAAAATATCTTGCTTTAAATGCAAAAAATAATAGTTATCCTGCCCTGTGTTGTTGTGAAAGTGCATTATAGTCGTCCTAATGAAGCGTGGGGGGAAGGGGAGCTTAAATCTGGCGAGTCAGCAGACCTTCTCTTTTCCTGCTGACCTGTGCTCCTATCTGTCTTTCGCTCTCCCTTTCTCTCTCTCATGTGTTCTCCACGGCACTTCCTGTCTTTCTTTCTGATGCCTGCTATTAAGCTAGATGGATTTGCTCGTCAGTCTCAGGGTGTGATTGGTCTGAATGGCCCATCTTCATCTCATCTCTCTGTGCTTCTCTTGCTCTTGAGCGTTTGATTATGTCTGCCCTCCCTTCCCACATGTCACCCTTGGATTGGAATAGCACAAACAGTTCCTGCTGAACTGGCAGAAAAACCTCTTACCTTATCTTGTCTCTCCCTCTTCCGCCTTGCAAGTAAAAGGTCAGCCTGCTTACTGTACGCTAGCCACAAGTAAACCAAAATGACTTGGTGAGGTGCATCGTAACTAGGCCTGTCTACATTTTGTTTATGAAAACATCTGCGGAATTAATTTTAACATGGTAAAATGTGTTAAGACTCTGATCGTAACTTAAATCTGTGCATTATAAATAATTGTTAATAAAGTGTCACTGAAGTACTGATTTTGTAAGATAAATTTGATTTAGTCAACATGAGATTGAACCATTATCTACAGATGCCCATTTCCGCCATAAATAAAAAATTTAAAAAGGTAATTGCGACTTTCTGTCTCGCAATTGCGAGTTTACATCTTGCAATTCTGACTTTTTTTCTCAGAATTTTGAGATATAAACTCACAATTGTGTGTTATAAAGTCACAATTGTGAGACAAACAATTCTCCAAAAAAAAGTCGCAATTCTGAGAAATAGTCAGAATGATGAGATATAAACTTACAGTTCTGGCTTCTTTCTCAGATTTGCGAGTTTATATCTCGCAATTGTGACTTCATAACACGCAATTGCAAGTTTTTAGTCAGAATTCTGATATAAACATACAATTCTGAGAACATATCAGTCTTTTTTCCCCTCAAAACTCAAATTTATAACTCATGAGTTTGTCTCATCATTCTGAGACAAAAAGTCAGAATTGCAAGAAAAAAGTCAGAATTATGACTTTATATCTTGCAATTCTGACTTTATTTTTTTTTAAGGGGTCATCGGATGCCCATTTTCCACAAGTTGATATGATTCTTTAGGGTCTTAATGAAAAGTCAATAACATGCTTTGGTTGAAATTTCTCAATGGTAGTGTAAATAACACCTTTTGCCAAAATCAGCTCTGCAAAAATCATCCTGTTCTGGTCGAAGGTCCATTAAATGCTAATGAGCTCTGCTTGCCCGCCCCTCTGTTCTCTCTGTGGAGTGACGAGCCTGTTTACTTTAGCCGCGTTTAGCCGCTGAACTTGCTAACTAGCACGTTATTAGGAAAGGTGATTGCAAAGATTCAGCTGGATCACAAATGATTTGCGCGAACATAGACGGATATATGTAGATCGGGAGGCGCATTCCCTTCACAAACAAACGGAATCCATTGCATCTTCAGCGGCTCAGATGTCTGAGGTAAATGACGACCACTATGTTCATTATTACATCCAGCAACACAACACCTCAATCGCTCAGTCTGAGATATTCTTGTCTAACTTACATCCCTGCTTTGGCATCGAAACAATGGAGGTCGGACTGTTACAGCTGGTCTGACGTAAGACGCTCTTGTCAATCAACTATTGTGGGAGCGGCCTCTGTCGGTGTGACGGCATCTGAGAATGGCTTGATTTGAAAAAGGGCATATTATTTTTACAGATTAATTAAAAACCACTGCATGGATTTGTATAATTATAGGGTAGATTTGTACATACACTGCCAACTCACATTAATGTTCAAACAACATGTAAAAGTGAACTTGGCATCCGATGACCCCTTTAAAGATTTATTTTTTGGCATTTTGCCTTTATTATGACAGGACAGTTTTAGAAGTGACAGGAAGTGAAGTGGGAGAGATAGATTGGGGCGAGATCTGGAAAGGTCCTCGAGTCGGGATTCGAACACGGGATGCCCGTGTCGGCGCCAACAACAATTCTGACTTTGAAATTCTCGAAATTCTTTAAATTAAAGTTGAACTCGTAAATTCAACTTTATTTCTAAGAATTGCAAGTTTATATCTCACATTTCTGACTTAACAAGCAATTGCAAGTTTATATCTCACAATTCTAAGAAAAAAGTCAGAATTGCAAGTTTATACTTTGCAATTGTGACTTTTTTTCTCAGAATTGTGACTTTATATCTCGCAATTCTGACTTTATAACACGCAATTTCGAGTTTATATCTCACAATTCTGAGAAAAAAAAGTCAGAAATTGCGAGATGTAAAATTCTTTTTTTAATTTCTTATTCAGTGGCAAAAACAGGCATCCACAATAATCCACACTTCTGGTATCACAACTGACCGTTTAAGAATCCGGATAATTTCCAGTGGATATAAAACTGCTTGCCGTTTTGTCTCATTAAATATGAATCAGTATCTTTCTTCACCCTTACATGCATCATACTGTTTGTTTTTTAACTTAAAATGTTAGTTTTATACACATTTATGTGCATCGAACTTGGTTTTGAGTTGCCCTCAGAATTATTATTGTGTAAACTGTTTCTGTGGCAGTCTTTTTTATGCCTCTCTTTTGACGTCGTCTTCAAAAAGGTTTGTGTAAAGCTTGTGAAGAGGGATTCGTTGTCAATTATTTTCCTTTCCTTAGCAAGTTGTTGAGGTGACGAAGTGGAAGTATTTACTCAAAATAGGCTTTTGAAATCATTAATATCATGTTTATGTGTCATTCTTAAGGTCATTACTTGGTGTTAATCACTTAAGTTTCTTAATTCTGTCTTGCTATTTTCTTTCTCTTGGCTCTTTCAATCTCTGGTCGAACTGCAGGAAAGAGTATTATTCTCTTCTGGAATGTCGCATTGAACTATATTTAGAGTCTTGTTTCCGTTCCTCCTTTTCCGTTTCTTTCCATTTCTTTTTTTGTAGATGAGACAAAAATAGCCATGGTCATGTCTTCAGACTCACCTGGGAATTCATGCACAACTCTGGGTGTGTATGGTTGTGTATGTGTGTGTGTCTAACAGCCTTTCCTAAATGACTTTTACTAATTATATTTAGCCTGGTACAGCAATTTGTTCTCATTCATAGTACGCAACTCATTTCTGTGGATGTAGTTGTGCATCCCATCGGACATCCGCTATCACACAGGAGATTTTCTGCTTGTTTAACTTGACAAGTGCAGGCTTAAACATGCATTAACCTTAGTTTGAACCAATCATATTTGTGCTCCTTTAACAGCTTTTTCGCTTTTCAAGAGTGGAAATGCTTGTGGCCATCTTATGCTCATGTTACATGTCTTCTCATTGCTGATTGTATTAAGCTAGACAACTTAAACTGGCCTCATATAAAACATTATGTATTAAAACTGTTACTAAGTTGAAAAAACTGAGGAGGAGAGAGAGAGAAATGGTTCAGGACAATGGATTTGTCGAGCAGCTGTCCACTTGCTGACTGTTTAAGCAAAATATTTAATATTATTTAGTGGGATGAATTTAGTGGAAACTTCTCAGAGCGTGTTGGAATGTTCTAACAATGTGCTGTAGCATGCTAACAGTAGCTGATCTCCTTTATTTCAATATCAGTTTCAGCACGAAATAAACATGAATAAACATCAGAAGGCATGTTAAAAGAAAGAGTACAACTTACTTAAATCTGTATCCTGACTCGTAATCGCTCAGTGTTTATTCCACGGAAAGAAATCAGTATAACAGCTTGTAAACAATGTCACGTAACATCACATTTACCTCAGAAAAACATATTCGGTGACCATAAACTTGTTAGTCAGCTAGAAAAAGAAACTCTAGAGAGGAGCATTTTGCTAAATATATGCACCATATAACATTTTCATTATAATTTTACTGTTCTTCAGTGTTTAATTACGTTTGAATAAATCAGTCAAGTTTTCAAAAAACAAATTGGAGTAGAAATATGTAATTGTAACTTATTTATTATAAAAACTCAATTGAGTGTAATTAAAGCATTTGTAAGCAAATCAGTTCATTTTAACCTTTAATATTATAGAAATGTAGTACCAACTGACTCATGTATATTTTATAGCATTAGTTGAGATTTGTTTCCTTGAGAAAATTAGGCATGTACTCTATCTGATATATATCCAAAAAAAAAAAACAACCGAATTGTAAAGTACAAGCTCGTGAAATGTGTGTCAAAACCCAGCCCTAGTCAGCATGCTCGCTGAATTAATCCAAAACATTTGAGGTCAAAAATTTCAAAAGTTTGGTGTCATGCCTTGTCATCCAAGATGTTCATGTCTTTCTGTCTTCAGTCATAAAGAAATTATGGCTTTTGAGGAAAGCATTTCAGGATTTTTCTTCATATAATGGACTTGATTGGTGCCTTGATTTTGAACTTCCAAAATGTAGTTTAAATGCAGCTTCAAAGGGCTCTAAACGATCCCAGCCGAGGAAGAAGGGTCTTATCTAGCGAAACAATCGCTCATTTTTTTCGGAAAATAAAAATTTGTATACTTTTTGAGCACAAAAGGCTTGTGTAGCACAGGCTCTGGGATGCACATTCACGTACTATTGAATCATATCGAAAGTTTGTAGGTCGGAACTACAGACCATGTGTTTACAAAGCGAACGCGCAAAGACTTAGAAGGTCAAATGCTGTTTACAAACGAAAATGTACAACGATGTCGGACGATTCTGAAGTTGTAAGAGAAAATAAGATGAAGTTTTTCGGCATACTCTACCTTTTTTAGCCGGAGTGCACAGATGATGAACTTCGTAGTAGTGATGGGAAGTTTGGATCATTTTACCGACTCGGACCTTTGAGTCTCGTTCAGCAAAATGAACAATCTTTTTTCGAGTCATTTAGTTCATTTCGTTCATTTTAGCAAAATATAATTAAAATGTTACGTTACTTCCCTAACACATCTACTGCTTAGACAAACGTTGATTACACTACAGATAAGATAAAACTATAATGCTATAAGAAACAGAAAAGATTAATTCTTCTTTACCTGGGTCTTTAGTCTATGCTTAGCTCACATCACCTCTTATCTGACAAGTTTTCGGGTTTGAGCCGTTCGTTCATTCATTACGTGACGACCCCATAAGCTCAACCAATGCAGTGTGAGCTGGAAACAGAATTGATTAGTTTATCTCTTGAGTCTTCAGTTCAAATGAACGAATCGTTCAAGAAGGACCCATCACTAATTCATAGCATCGTGAACGTGCATTCCCAGAGCCTGTGCTACACAAGCTTTTGTGCTTAAAATGTATACAAATTTTTATTTTTCAAAAAAATGACAGATCGTTTCGCTAGATAAGACCCTTTTTCCTTGGTTGGGATGATTTAGAGCCCTTTGAAGCTGCATTTAAACTACATTTTGGAAGTTCAAAATCAAGGCACCAATCAAGTCCATTATATGAAGAAAAATCCTGAAATGCTTTCCTCAAAAGCCATAATTTTTTATGACTGAAGACAGAAAGACATGAACATCTTGGATGACGTTGTTCTGGAAGTGGACTTCTCATTTAACATTGACTAGTCAACTAATTATTCAGACAACCCACAACTTCTTTATTTTGGAAGTATTTCAGCATATCCCAGGAAGGGATCGTTCCTAACATTGTAAACGCTCCGTAAACTTCCACCCAGCTTAGCGTGCTTCATTAGGAGAGAGTGACGATTCAGATTGAAGCATTTTCGATTCTTCAAGCGGGTGCAGTGTTGCTGCAAATTGGCCAATACTATCACAGGCTACGGCTTCAGGTGTTTATTGAAATAGAGGAAAGCAGTTGGTCTTTTTCATGACCGTTAGATACTGAAATCCCCTGAGTCAGTTTTACTACTGAGCTAAAAGCTTAATTTCTCTGCAGGTGGTATTTCACGTGTGTATGATTGCTTACATGCCTTTAGTATTTGTGTGTGTGAGAGGGTTTTTCACTGCTGTATCCAAATTGAACACTTGCCAAGTGCCAAATGTGAGTAAAATTGGCTTAGGTGAGTAAATAAAACTTGCTAATGAGCTACTAGACAGCTGTTAACTTTATTAGAAACTGTGTAACATGGTCAACATCGAAGTAATATTGGAATAACATTGATCTAACACTTGCTGACGTGCAGTTCTCAAATATGTGGGAAACTTTTCGTAATAAGCTGTGAGAGGAAAATACGAGGAACATGTTGTATTGTGTTTTCTTGTTTTTGTGATAAATGCTATTTCATAGAGAGATGGATACTGGTTCGTCTGTCAGTGACCTTGACCTTTACTTTGTCACAGATATGTAAGGGGAAAAAACAGCTAAATAATTTTCCTCTCAATAAACAAGGAATACATTTAGAATCAGGGAAGTATTTTTGAACAGTGTGGCAGAAAGTTCATTTTGAGACCCTGCCTGTATGTTTACTATATTGAATGGTGCAAAAAACATTTTCTTTTCTACTAAACTCACACTACTTTTATTTGTATCCCACTCTCTCTCTCGGTTTCTCTCTCAGACCTAAATCCCAGTGATATTTAAGGGTCTTAACCTGTGTCTTTCATCCCTCCGTTGCGGAGCGTGTGTGAGATCTAGCGTTAGCCCCCGTCGCTACGCGCTCTGCTAGCTAATGTAGACAGGCACGCTCTGAGCGTGTGCAAAAGCTCATGACCCTCTCCACAAAGACAGACTGCAAATGAGCCTCTCTTTCTCTCCTCTATCTAGATCTTTGTCTCTCCGCTAGTGTCAGCATTCCCTCCTTCCCTCGCTCTCTTTTCTCACTCTGTCACACAGTCTCTCTTTCGTTCACTCCTTCGCTCTGTCTCTTTATCTAAGTAATTACCACTCCCCTCCGACATCTCTGCCGCTGTCATATTCTTGTTTCTTTCTTTCTCTCTCTCTCTCGCATGGTGTTTCTCCCTCTTTAGCAGTTAGAGAGGAAATCAATATAGACATGACCCTCTCAGGAGCCACAATATCACCTTTGGGCGTGGTGGTTGTCAGGACAGCAAACGCACTGTAAGGACCCTCAATGGTCTACTTGCGCTGAGCTTTGTGACGTTTTCAAAAAGAATGACTTGCAAGGTCTGGTTATGTATATTTTTAATGCCTAGTTAACTAAACACCATAAATGGCATTCTAGATATTTTCAGAAGCAAGAGAATATAATTTAATGATTAACATGAGATTTTGTATAAATGTTTTTTCCATTGCATGTAATTTACATGCTACCTGATTTCCCGATGAAAACATACCTGTGGGAATGTTTTCGCAAGACGCAAAATACGTACCAGTAAGTACATATCACTGCAGTTTCCAGAATTGAACACTAGAGGCGGTAAAACACAGAGGTCTTGTAATCGTTTTTGTACACAGTTATGATTACAGCTCCATATGTTTCACTTTCCGACATAAGCTTTCTCGTTAGCTCAGCTGGCACGGAATTGGACTTGGGATGCGGAATCCTTGGGTACGAATCCCGTCAAAAACAAGACTCACGATGAAAGAGCTGAAAGATGAGAGATAGAAAAACAAGCAAAACGGCATGCTTGCAATTGCCATTTATGTCACATTCGCTTTTGTTCATACTATCGGTAGGTTTAGGTGTAGTGCAGATGGTAAGTTATTTTAAAATGTCACGAAGCATTAGAGTTATAGCGCCACTCAATGGACATTTCAAGTCAGAACTGCGGTGACATGTACAAAACCAACGTAACAAAACATACCATATGTACTAGGACTGCACAATAAATCTAAATGAAATCGCAATCGCGATTAGGCAGAAACTGCGATTTGTCATGTGTATCTTTCAGTGAAGCACGGTTCTGTGATCAGCAGTAAATCTTCATCCGAAGGCCAGAGGGCGCTCTCG
>JAHKKF010516611.1:19087-29673 GCA_019740295.1 Labeo calbasu | reverse complement strand
CTGGCAAAGTGTGGTTTTGGATGATATCAGCATAAATCCTTATCATTTTTTGGTGCAAATACATTAAAGTAACTTGACATTATCATTGAAGACCAGCATAATAATTTTCATTTTGATTACATAATAATGGCAAATATATAGATGTCAAAGTCAGACATGCCCCTTTGCCAGCTGTGGTGCCTGGTTACTGGTTTACACTTGGCCCAGGTTTTTAAAAGATTTTTGGGTCAGCGCACCTTAATAGCTTCAACAACTGATTGCCAATTAAGTTTAGAATACAATGAATTTAGGCCCAGATTATGCAGAGCTGTAATAGCTGCTAATGGTGGATATTTTGATGAATCGAAAAAAAAAATCTATGTATAAACAGTTTATGTAATAAAATATGTTTTTGTATTTTGTGTTGTCCCTTATCAGTGCAAAATTATCATGAATTATCATCAATGTAGTGTTTTGCTATAAAACCACGCAACAAATCCTACATATTTTAATATTTAATATATGTTTCTTTTTATTATTACTTAGTTATCCTTAATTTTGTACCACTCTTTGCTTGACCTTTTATCTTCCTTTTGTTTGTAGGAAAACCCATACCTGTGTAGTGACGAATGCGATGCCTCCACCAAAGAACTCGCCCATCCTCCAGAGCTGATGCAGGATCGCGAACGAACCGGACTCATCACGTACTGGCAGACTGTAACATGGAGTCGTTACCCTGAGCCTCTTCTTGTCAACATATCCTTATCCTGGAACAAAAGCCTGGAGTTAACAGATGACATCCAGATAACCTTTGAGTACGGGCGGCCCACAATAATGGTGCTGGACAAGTCCCTGAATTACGGACGAACCTGGCAGCCTTACCAGTACTATGCCGACGACTGCATGGATGCCTTCGGGATGTTGCCAAAGAGGGTGCAGGATCTGTCGGCCACGAATGTGACAAGAGTCATATGTACAGAGCAATACTCTCGCTGGGTCGGGTCCAAGAATGAGAAGAATGTGCGGTTCGAGGTCCGGGAACGCTTCGCCATATTTGCTGGGACGAAATTACAAAACATGGACAACTTATACACACGCATGGAGAGTATGAAAGGCCTCCGAGACTTTTTCACCTTCACAAACCTGCGGCTTCGGCTGCTGAGACCTGCGCTCGGAGGAACGTACGTACAAAGAGACAACCTGCTCAAATACTTCTACGCCATCTCCAATATCGACATACCAGCAAGGTAATGATGCACAACACTGTGTTCATGTTACTTATGGATAGTTTTTGCTTGTTTAAAGCGTTAGTTCACCCAAAAATGAAAATTGTGTCATTAATTACTCACCCTCATGTCATTTTAAACCCGTAAGACATTTGTTCATTTTTGAAGAAATCTGAGAGCTTTCTGACACTGCATAGACAGCAAGGGTCCTACCATGGTCAAGGCACAGAAACGTAGGGACATCCTTAAAATAGTCCATGTGACATGGTTCAACCGTAATTTTATGACGCTACGAGAATACTTTTGTGCGCAAAAGAAACAAAAATAATTACTTTATTCAACTATTCTTCTCCCACAAGTTACCATCTTGGAACAGAATTTTCATATTTGGGTGAACTATCCATTTAATCGCTCATTTCCAATTGGGGTTTTTCACTGTGATGCCATAAAAGAACCATTTTTGGTTCCCAAAAGAACCTTTTCAGTGAAAAGAACCATTTTTTCTTAGTGTGAAGAACATTCAAAAAATCTAAACATTCTAAAATGTCTGATAATGCTAAAAAAAGAACCTTTGGAGTAATGGAAAGGTTCCATGGATGTTCTTTATGAAACCACTGATGCCAGTAAAGAGCCTTTATTTTTAAGAGTGAGAGAAAGAGTAGAGATATTACAGGAAATTATGGGGGAAGAGAACAGTATCAGAACACAGGAGCAAATAATTATATTTCAGAAATTTGATATAAGAACAGGCTTATTAACCAGTAGACCAGGCCTACAAAGTTCTGCTCTTCCAAACTGAAATCACTGGAAGTGCAGAATTAACCCAGTCTTCCAGGGTGGTTGTTTCACATAACCTTATGAAATATGAATGCACCAAACCTTCATCTTTGTGGGACTGATGAATTTGGGTCTCATGAAGATACTTTGGAGTTGCAAAGCCTTGAAGATCTTCCATGCTGACTTGGCATTGAGCCTTGGCAATACTTTAGGTTTCATCAGCTATCATTTTTTAACTGTTTTGATAAATATTGCATGCATGCATACATATCTTAAAGGGACAGTTCAACCATAAATAAAAATTCTGTCATTAATTACTCACCATCATGTCGATCCAAACCTGTAAGACCGTCGTTAATTTTCAGAACACAAATTAAGATATTTTTGATAAAATTCGAGAGCTTTCTGACCCTGCATAGACAGAAACGCAACTAACACGTTCAAGGCCCAGAATGGTAGTAAGGACATCGATAAAATAGTCCATGTGACATCAGTGGTTTAACCGTAATTTTATGAAGCTACGTGAATACTTTTTGAGCAAAGAAAACAAAAACAACTTTATTCACCAATTTCTTCCTCGCGATCACGAGAGTACCACGAGTTGAGCACTAATGCAGGTTATGTGGCTGCTGTACGTATTTCTGCACTGTGGACAAACAGAACAGATACATAAAGTAATTTGTCAATGATTTCGAAACGGTTCGTTCAAGGAGTTCTAAGTGAAATATCTGTAAACCCCTGCCTTCCATAAGCCTACGCTGCTCCGATTGGTCAGATGACCTAGCCTGTTGTGACTGGACAGAGAGGAGTACTTGAGCAAGTTAGCAAGCGCTGTGTTGCCAAGTCTGCAGTTGTTTTTGATGTCTGCGACCCCAATAATGTCATATTTAGCCCCTGGGATGCAAATTTACCAGGGGAACTCCAACAAAAAGCATGTATTTTACACCCCGGAATGCGATTTTTAACGGGGGACCCCCTCGTGTCCACAATTGGGCTTGTTTTGAATAGCAATTGGGCGGGTTTGTTGTGAAAACCTAGCAACCCTGCAGCTTTACATAAAACAATAATATAGTGCTTCAATCCGTTTTTAAAATAATGACAAAAAAACATTTTGTGTAAAGGAGTTCACTTTCAGAACAAAAATTTACAGATAATATACTCACCCCCTTGTCATCCAAGATATTTTTATCTTTCTTCCTTCAGTCGATAAGAAATTATGTTTTTTGAGGAAAACATTTTAGCATTTTTTTCCATATAGTGGACTTCTATAGTGCCTCCAAGCTTGAACTTCCAAAATGTAGTTTAAATGCAGCTTCAAATGGCTCTAAACGATCCCAGCCGAGGAAGAAGAGTCTTATCTAGCAAAACAATTGGTTATTTTCTAAAAAAATTAACAATCTATATACTTCTTAAAAACAAATGCTGTTATACATCACATATTAGCACAAAAAAAAAAAAAACAGATATTCTGAGCACTCACTCGAAAGTCTACACATAACGTATCAATCGTACTTACAGGTTGTGGTTCTGAGACACTTGTAGGTCCAAATAAAGACGCTTAGAAGCCAAAGAAGATAAAAGCCAAGATTAGAGAAGCAGTTCTCTGTAAAATGACGAGCACACAACAAAAGGTTTGAATTTTATTGCAGTGGTATTATGGAAAAAATGGATTTTAACCACTGGTTCTTCACATTATCTTTCGGCAATTAAAGGAGAAGTTCACTTCCAGAACAAAAATGTACAGATGATTTACTCACCCCCTTGTCATCCAAGATGTTTGTGTCTTTCTTTCTTCAGTCGATAAGAAATTATGTTTCTTGAGGAAAGAATTTCAGGAATGTTCTCCCTATAGTGGACGTCAATGGTGCCCCCAAGCTTGAACTTCCAAAATGCAGTTTAAATGCAGCTTTTAATGGCTCTAAACGATCCCAGTCGAGGAAGAAGGGTCTTATATAGCAAAACGATTGGTCATTTTCAAAACAAATTGACAATTTATATACTTTTTAACCTCAAACGCTCATCTTGTCTAAGTCTGCATGAACTCAGTTTTTTCCGGTTCAATACGGTCAACACAGTTAGGGTATGACGAAAAACTCCCATCTTGTTTTCTTCCCCAATTTCAAAACCGTCCTACATCGCTGCAGAAGTACCGACCCAGTGTTTACAAAGTGAACATGCAAAGAAGATCAAACCCCCTTTAGAAAAAAAAGGTAAAACAACGATGCAGGAAGATTTTGGCGTTGAAGAAGAAAATGAAACGGGAGTTTTTCGACATACTCTAACTGTATTGACCTGGACAACTGTCCCTTTAAGACAACGCATGCGCATCACAGAGACGAGACAAGACGCGCATCTGAGGTTAAAAAGTATATAAATTGTCAGTTTGTTTAGAAAATGACCGATCGCTTCGCTAGATAAGCCGCTTCTTCCTTGGCTGGGATCGCTTAGAGCCATTTGAAGCTGATTTAAACTGCATTTTGGAAGTTCAAACTGCAAATGTGCCAATGTGTTACAGAGTGATGTAGATTGGTTACAAGCAAAAGATTCGAAAATATGATGACTCGTTAAGGCAATTCTGAGTCGACTCTTTTCGAGAGGAAATATCTTTATGTGTAATGCAACTTTGGAGACTGTTCACACAAAACTACAAAAAAGATATTCTTTAAAAACCCACATGATTATTGGCCAGATAGTGGGAGGGGCAAAATATAGTTTTTTCCATGCCCCATCAGAAAACTTCAAAGTTCAGCCTATGCTGATCTATCTTGATAAATGTCCATAGAGAAGCATCTTGGTACATTTCAAACTAGTTGTTCTATACGTTCAAGTGATCAGTTGGCACACACGGCTATGATAAAAACATCTAACAGTGAAGGGGGATCAATGCACGGCCCGAACCTCCGGTAATGCAAACCCTCAATCAATACTTATTCTGGTATGTCAGAGAGGAAATTGTTTTAACGGCGACAGGGAATGGGACGGGTTAAGTAGACAAATGGACAAGCAGAAAGCGGCCTATCAAGAGTGCTGACTGATGTTCCAGCGTTTCACAATGAGAGCGGCGCTGGAGTGGAAATGTTAAGCTAATACCCAGCGGAAATACATCCTGGGATATTTTATGCAGTCCGCAATATTGGGATGCGTTTCAGCAGCATTTGAATAATAAAAATGGCACGGCCTCCCCGATGGCCTGCCTCTGCTAGTACTCGTCTAAATGGAGTCTGTGGGGTCGGTGGGTGTTGGGCACGATAATCAGATCAGACTCTACGACCGGTGACGCTTCCTGCATCGCGGCCCATTTCCTCCGTCATCAAGCATGCGCTAATAATCAGTGCTAATGGCCTATAATAACATGGGCCAAGAATCCTTAATTGAGGGAGATGAAGTGTTGCTTGTTTAAAGCAATTAAGGTACGCTGTTAATTTTCCTATTTATCTCTTTATTTTGTGGCTTGTTTGCCAGGAGATGTTATGTGCGCTCAGATAATGATGTTTGCCTTTTCATCCAAAATGCCAGCAATACTACTAACTCATATTCCTGCAGAACGCATCTAAAAATAGCCTGACTGAACAAAGAAAACATATTCCTTAGTTGTTTTTTCGTGCTGTTTTGATGACATTTGTGAAAAATCTTCTTGATCAGCCCTAAAAAGTAATGTTTAGGAGGCATCGTGCCGTACAGCGCGCCACATGTCGGTGAACATAATGAGACACTATCATTCTCCCTGTGAAGATTCCGATTTTTTTTTGTGCAAAGCTAATATGTGAAAAGATAAGACTTGCGTTTTATCCTCACCTTCTCCTCCCTGCTCCGGTTTGCTGCAATCTGACGTGAGATAGAAGACAGTTCACAAATAGGCGTCCCAGTAGATGGACCGGATTTGGAAACGGCAGGAGAGCGGGAGGGTGGGCTTGTGTTCCATCAGACAAATATCCCAAAGACATTGCTTGAACCTTAATTAAACCTGGGAAGGGAGGAAATAAATAAATAAGCACAATTCCCAGGGTTCATGTTAATTTATGCAAAGACTGGTGTTCGCATCGGATCGGATCGGATGCATCTCCTGTTCCCGTTCCTCCTGAATCCTCACATGAAACCCTTCTGAACATCCAGATACTGCAGCCTCGATATTGCATATCAAAGAAGCCAGGAATGGCTGCTGAATTTAGCAGAAGGGATTTTGGAGAAATATCGCTGTTTTATTAATATACAGAGAACCTGATAGGCCATTACTAAAGATCAAGGTCGAACGGAAATAAAACGGGATCAGAACTCGCATCTCAGAGATGTCCTTGGGCCTACGTTGGCAAAGAGACAGAGGCTACGGAGGGAAGGTGAGATGCAGGAAGCTCCAGAGGTGCCACGAGGACAACATCAGGATCATTCCGTCTTTATCACCCGTGTGTGGGCAGAAACTCTATCATGAAAGGACCGCCGTGAAGAGGTGTTTTGTAGAGAATCGAGAATCACTCAGAGATTGATTCACACCCACACTTGGATTGTGCTGTTGTGCACTTGTATTAAATGTAAGTGCTTGTGATTTCAATCATTTAATCACTAGACTTGGAAAAAAAAATAGCAAGACATAGTGGGATATATGCATAGAAAAAAGTTATAAGGAACATACCAGTCAAAAGTTTGAACACACCTACTCGTTCTGTATTATTACCAGTGCTGGGGAAGCTACTTTGACACTTCAGCTTTCCAACCTACTAACAAAAAAAAGCATTTAACGTAGCAATAAATACACATACACACTGTATACACATATACATGCATGGCAAATATAAAATAATACACATTATATATGATGCATACAGTCATATAATGGCTCGAAAATAAAAAGGATCTCTTTAATTTACATCTCTCAAATGAATCAGTGAATTGTTTATTGAACATGTTTATTTACATAAATCAGTTCACTAAAATGAATTGTTAAGTGAACAAATAGATTGGCGTTTGATTAAAGTTTGTACATATATACACTATTGTTGAAAAGTTTGGGTTTGGTAAGATTTTTTTAAATGAAATTTTTACATTTATTTAGCTAGGATGCATTAAATTGATTATCTTTTGAGCTTTCCATTCATCAAAGAATACTGAAAAAAATGTATCACAGTTTTCACAAAAATATTACTCAGCACAACAGTAATAAATCTATAATGGAAAATATGAAATGCAGAAAAATGAAAATAGATAAATAAAGTAAAATTTGTTTTTTATAGGGCCCAATGAAATCTTATTTTTGCCCATATTCAGTTTTTTTTTTATTTAATTTAGTTTTTTTTAATTCTGTTTTTTTTTCATCTTAATTTTTATCAAACAGCATGTCTAATTACTTAAAATCATGAAACTTACACAATTTAACAGCAGTTTATTAAGATTACATTTTTAAGGCCCTATGAAATACGTTTTATTTTTTTCTCAATTTCAATTCTGTTTTCCATTAATTTTCTAGACTCCATTTAATGGTTTAATTCTATTTTAATAATTAGAAAAAAAACATCTCTAATTAATTGATTTTATTAAAAAAATATATATATAAATAAATATTTTATAAAAATTATTATTATTTATGGTTTATTTATTAACTTGTTATTATATTTATTTCTTTTTTCCCCCCAGAAATACTGTGTTGTGTATTTATTTATTTTGGTGAGTAATGCATATCTGTCAGTTTCTTCAAGTTAAACCAAACTTTTATTTTGACGGGTTGCTGTGAAGACCTTTAAGTTTCTGTTTGTATATGACATGATGATAGTTTTTCTCAAAAGAAACGGTAAAATGCTCATGAAGTGACTTTTAGAGCAGTTCTAGAGATTACGTTTATATGTTCATGTACTCATATATTGAGGCGACAAAGGCTGAAAACACTGCGAGCGTCATGTGCGCTTCAATATGTGTGTAGTAAACAAAACTGTGTAAAACTTGCACTGACACTTTAGGGTTGATATGCAACGTTCATCTGTGTTGATATTTAGTAGTCACGGTTCTGTGGCAGGGGTCTGATGGGTAAAGTAAAGCAGCAGTCAGCTTTGGCCTCATAATCACGAACAGACGGATTCGCTAGATGTGTCTGCGATCTGGGCAGGACCATTTATTCAGTCTGACCCTCATTCACCTCCTTCATCGGTCCCATTAGGAAAATGTCAGTCTGTCAGAAAGGTGTCCTCTGGAGGAAGTGTAATCTCTGGACATCAGATGGCGTCTCTTGATTCTCTATGCAATTTCTGTGCTCTTTGAGAGGCACCTGAGCCCTGAATCTAAGGTGTAAGACTGGCAGAGAGAGTGTGAGAGACATTGGCAGGCTTGTCAAAAGAGAACTTGGGCAATTTGGAGCAGGACAGTTTGGGACAGATCACACGACACCAGTCAGGTGCTGTCAGACCCATCTGTCTTTTCTCTGAAACATTTGTTTCACTGAGGTTCTGAGGTCAAAATGTACTTTGAGATGATACAAAAACAGTGAACGACACTGAAATACCTTCTGACCCTGCTGGATTGCCATACTAGTCCAGTGCAGCTAGTTAGTGCTGGTTAGGCATTAACACTAGTATACACTTACAAAAAAGTACAATGGGAGTCAATGGGAGTACCATGTAAAGAACAAATTCCTGAATTTCAGTATTCTGGCATAAATGTCATGGTACTGCCATAGTACTGTTTGTGTATGATGTAATTACTATGGTACATAAATATACTCTAATATTGAAGTTGATGTTATTTACATTTTATTCCAAGTTCTTACAAAAATGCCATGGTATTACTATGGTAAATGACCAAAATAAATGCTAATACCATGGTGCATGTCCAAACAACATAGTGTTACTGTGCTGGTAGTTTGGTACAGTAATGTCACTGGGTGGCAATACCAAGCAATTTTAAAGTATTACCATGTTACCATAGTATTTGCAAGGTGATGCCATGGAACGACTATGGCAAATGTCTAAAAAGAAACAGTGTGCATGTCTAAAAACATAGTAGTACCATGGTACGTTTCGGTAAGCGTTACTTTCAAAATGTTACTGTGTTGTTAGAATGGAACAGTAATGTCTTTGAGTGGTAATACTTTGAAATATACTGTGGTACAGAAATTTGCGTATCATGGTAACTGCAAGGTGCCTCCAAAAATACACTGCTACTACTAAGGTAAATGTAAATAAAAACCCCAGACAAACAAACAAAAAAGGCTAATACCATAGTGAAAGTATTAAAAACATGGTAGAACCATGGTAATGTGTGTTTTCGTAAGTATTATTTAAAAAAATATTACATTGCTGGCTGTATAGTACAGTAATATCATCAGGTTGTAGTACCATGACACTAGTATAATTCCATGGTACTATTATGGTAAATGTCCAAAACATCCTTTTTTTTTTGATGGCCTTTTTTTTTTTTATTTATAGTGTAATAAATTATTTTTCAAAGCTGTAAAACATAATATTTCATAAGAAAATGTGGTAACACTTTAAATAATGTTAACAAATTAGTTATTTGTAATTGTAATGTATTAACTAACGTACAAACAATGAACAATACATTTATTACAGAATTTATTCATCTTTGTTAACGTCAGTTAATAAAAATACAATTGTTCATTGTTAGTTCATGTAAGTTCACACTGCATTAACTAATGTTAACAAACACAACTTTTGATTTTAATAATCCATTAGTAAATGTTGAAATATTAATATTAACAAATGATGAAGTATTGTTCATTCTTAGTTCATGTTACTAATAGTTAACTAAAGTTAATGGAGTGCTATTATGATTTTTCACTTTTTGAATTTTAGTCGGTGTGTGGTGTGTATCTTTGGGCATAAAAAAGATCTACGAAGTTACAAATCTCAAAGTCCACTCCAAAAGGAAATATTTCGTTTTTTAAAAAAACTCTTTTCAAGAACTACAACGAACGGCTCCTATGAACTACAACGTTTGTTTTCCGCATGCAATGATGTCACAACACGGTCCATTAGAATATCATTAAAATAAATCCGGCCTACGGAAATTCGAATTGTTGGAGGGAGGGTAGGGACAAGGTGGGGGATTAGCCCAACTTTAGCGATGTAGCACAGAGAGCCGCTTGGATAAGCCGCAGCACGGCGGGTATAAACACAAGCATTGACTACAGTGGCCGCTTTACAGCAGTAAAGCGCTGCAGACGTGTGCAGCAAAGGGGGTCGAAACACATGCCGAAGCCACGATCTACTCCGGTTGCACGGAGCCATAACGCGCCGCAGACGTGTGCAGTGTGTGGTAAGAGATTTATTCATCATACAGTGTAGATAGCTTCACTTATAACGTGAGTGTTTTTTAAAATGCATAACCTTGCACTAGAATAGGCTAGGCTAATTAGTGATGATGTTCTTTGATAATGTTAGGCTGCTTTTAGCCTTACGCTGAAGCTGGTTTCGGGCAATGAAGTATGTATGTAAATAATTAAATACATTAGCACGATAATATCATGTATTGGCGATCTCGCAGTCTGATGATAGGACCCAACACCACTGTAGTGTATTATTTACTCACCCTCCATGCATCCTAGGTGTATATGACTTCCTTCTTTCAGACGAATGCAATCGGAGTTATATTAAAATTTATCCT
>JAHKKF010516611.1:1889-19037 GCA_019740295.1 Labeo calbasu | reverse complement strand
CTTGCTTCTTTGACAAGGGGCGTGGCAGTACTGAAACACTGTCTAAGCTGTTCGCCAATCGCAACGCAGTGGGACAGCTAACCAATCACAACACATTTTGATTTTCGGAAAGCGGGCTTTCATTAAACCCGAAACTAATCGAGCCTTATGTGCCAAGCTGGGAGAGATGTATTGTAATAATGTATATTTTATAAAAAATAATCTGTTTTTCGAACCACCAAGCATGAAAGCATGTTCTAGTACACCCCTAAAACAAAATCAAGACTTTGTAAAAGCCCATAGTAGGACCCCTTTAACTAATGAAACCTTTTTGTAAAGTGTTACCAAATTTGGTAACAATTTACAATAAGGTGTCATTTGTTAACATTAATGTATTAACTAACATAAACGAACCATGAACAATACCTTTATCGCACTGTTTATTAATCTTTCTTAATGTTAGTTAATAAAAAAAGTTGTTCATTGTTTGTTCATGTCAGTCCACAGTGCATTAACTAAAGTTAACAAACACAACTTGTGACTTTACTAATGTATTAGTAAATGCTAAAATTAACATTAACTATGATTAATGAATCATGCTGTAGAAATATTGTTCATTCTTAGTTCATGTTAACTAATGTAGGTAACTAATGAAGCCTTATTGTAAAGTTGAATTCAATGTTCTTTGCGATTAATTGTGAAATTTACTAGCAATTACTGAATGCTAATTATTTCTACACCATTATTTCCCCACTGTAGTACATTTTTGGAAGTACCCTGGACTGGTGTACCATGTTAATACCATGGTAAATTAATTTCAGTACAACGTATTTTTGATAGTACCATAATGTTATCAAGTGTCATCACCTGTACTATAGTACTACCACAGTAAATTTTTGTAAGTGTATCCATGCTGTTTACCAGGCAAAACCTAATCGGTGAGGCTGGTTAACCAGTGTGGTGATGCTGTTTATCTAGTTAAAAATCCTAATGGGGACACCAGCACACCAACATCCAATGCTGGAACCTACAATTCAAAACAACATATGCTGACGATCATCTATGGTGGTCTTTTCAGCAGGGAAATTTGTTTTGTTTTAGATTTCTCTGATTTTAATGTTACCGTGGATTTGTTTTAGGACGTCTTTTCATCATAAACCCTCAGATAATAACATGTAGAGGAATTTCCCTATGCGCCTTCACACAAAGAAATCCCGTTATGTAAGAATTGAGGAATATCTCAGAGCGTACGTGACATGATTCTATGAATGATTCTCTGCAGGCTGCTCTAACTGAGGCTCAAATGCATTGTGGTCGCTTTGGAAAAAACAAACCGCTGTGAAAAACCCAACATCTGAGGCGATGCGCACAACTCTAGCACAAGTGGTTTAGCTGAGCAATTTGCATGGTTGGTACAGTCCGAATGAGAGCTCTTCGCTACTGTACTCTACGGAAACATCCCTAAACCCTTCACGGTGGTCAGAACCCATAAATCACATAGAGAGTCACATGTCAATGTTTATGGGCGTAGCTTCATTTGATACGTTACTTTGTTCAGCTGGGATCTGTCAATATTCAGACGTGCTGACAGTTGCTTAGCGTCTACAGTGCACTGTGCTGTGAATGACCTGACAGGCCATCGTATGCTGCCATCCCTGCTGAAAATACACCAGCATGTGTTCTGGATGCTAGTATGCGGATATATTCCCATCTAGCTTCAATTGTTATTCTCAACCCATTTTACTTGAGGAACTATTTTGTGAAAAGTGTATGTTATGTACCAGAATGGAACCAGACCAAATTTTCTATACAGCTATACTGCTACAGTTAAAGTCGTAAGTTTACATAAACATTGCAGAATCTGCAAAATGTTAATTATTTTACCAAAATAAGAGGGATCATACAAAATGCATGTTATTATTTTTTCATTTAGTACTGACCTGAATAAGATATTTCACATATAAGACGTTTACATATAGTCCCCAAGAGAAAATTCAAAAGTTTACATACACTTTTTAATACTTTGTTGTTACCTGAATGATCCACAGCTGTGTTTTTATCTGTGTTTCTTTGCTTTGTTTGTTTGTTTCAGTGATAATTGAGTCCCTTGTTTGTGCTAAACAGTTAAACTGCCCGCCGTTCTTCAGAAAAATCCTTTAGGTTCCACAAATTCTTTGGTTTTTCAGCATTTTTGTGTATTTGAACCCTTTCCAACAATGACTGTATGATTTTGAGATCTATCTTTTTACACCAAGGACAACTGACAGACTCATATGCAACTATATCAGAAGGTTCAAACATTTACTGATGCTTCAGAAGGAAACACAATGCATTAAGAGTGAAAACTTTTGAACAAAGAATGAAGATGTGTACATTTTTCTTATTTTGCCTAAATATCATACTTTTGGCATTTAGTACTTACCTTCAGAAGCTACAGAAGATGCTTACATGTTTCCCAGAAGACAAAATAAGTAAAATTTACCCTGATCTTCAAAAAGTTAATGCATCGTGTTCTGGAGCATCAGTGAGCGTTTGAACCTTCTGTAATAGTTGCATACGAGTCCCTCAGTTGTCGTCAGTGTGAAATGATGGATCTCAAAATCATACAGTCATTGTTGGAAAGGGTTCAAATACACAAAAATGTTGAAAAACCAAATAATTTGTGGGATCTGAAATATTTCTCTAAAGAACAGTAGGACAAACAAGGGACTCATGAACAGCTATCATTACAAAAAAAAAAAAAAAAGCTGTGGATCATCTGTGGGTTATTTTTTTCTTGTGGACTGTATGTAAACGTATTTTATGTGAAATATCTTATTCAGGTCAGTACTAAATAAAAAAATTTGTATGATCCCTCCTATTTTGGTAAAATAGTTAACATTTTGCAAGTTCTGCAAGGTGTATGTAAACTTTTGACTTCAACTGTACATGGTTACCATGATCCAACAGCTTGCACTGCCGATGGTGAGTGACGTCAACAGAAATGCAGAGTCCTATCAGAAGAAGAGCAAGTTAGTATATTTTAATAACAATATATAAAGTAAATTTCAAGGACATTTTTGCCAAAAAGACAAAAACTATGACTAAAACAACAATAAAACAAGCTGTAAAATTGAATACTGCTTGAAGGTCTCTGAGGGCAGTCATGTAAGTAGGTTTGGGGGCAACAGAGCCGTGTCAACAGATCAATGAAGACTCTTTCAAAGCCGGTCGGACACATCTGAAGAGCTAAGCACTGAGTTTCCTTTGGACAGGGCCTTGAGCGAGCTTCATGCTTCAGCGTGTGCTGCGTTTCAACTCAACCTATAGTGCTGCATTTTAGTTCACGCTAGGTATAATCTCACATTCTCTTTTTTCAGCTTGTTTAGCGTGCATCTCTTACCATACCGAGGCAGTCCGTCCCACAGCAGAAAAAAAAAGTTTTTCAAGTTTTCTGCAAGGTTTGAGGTATAGAAAGAGTATTAATACATTTTTTAAATGCAGTCTGTGGGTTCTCTCTCTAAAGTTCTAAAGTTACATTTATTAAATTAGATTGTTTCTGCTAAAGTGTTTTGGGTGGTTGCTAGAATATTGCTTTGCAGTTACTAACGAGTTCTGAGCTGTAGCTAGGGAGTTACCAGGGTGAATACTAGGGTGTTTTTCAGCTTATTTTATCATCCGCCAGGCAGAAATGATAAATCTATAGCACACCTCAAACTGCATTAAATCTTTAAGAAAATGTAAAAATGTACACTGCAATTTTTTTCAAACAACCGGTTAACTGGTTAATGGTAAGTTCCCTTACTAAATACTAGGGATGTAACGATATCAGAATCCCACGATATGACAACATTGTGATTTGAAGTCCGCGATACGATATTTATTTAGTGTTTTTTTTTTAAAAAATTGAAAATGTTATACATTTTAAGATTACTTTTTTGGCATTTTTGCCTTTATTAAGATAGGACAGATCAGAATTGACAGGAAGCGAAGTGGGACAGAGAGATGGGGGCGAGATCGGGAATGGTCCTCGAGTCAGGATTCGAACGCGGGATGCCCGGAGCGCAATTGCGCTGTATGTCAGTACGCTGCCCACGAGGCTATCGGCGCAGACAAAACTGTATATGTTTGAAAGTTACATTTTTCTACCTAATGCACTTTTGTGAGTTCAGAATTAAGAAAACATGAGTCAGAAAAAAAGTCAATGAATTGACTTGTACCTGAACTTTAAAGGGAACTTCTCTTTATTTGTGATATACTGTCTCAGTCTAAATTACATTCACACTGGTGTTTTAGGAAACCAAACAAATTAAGAATATAATAGTAATAATAACAACAATGACAGTAATAGCCATATATTGCCAAACAATTGCACTGCAAAATAAATGAAAATGAATATTTCATAGGTATATTATTTTTGCTTTACACTACAGCTGGGAAATTACAATACTTCTTTCCTAATTTTTCTACACTTGAAAGACTTCAATGTTTTGAATTTGGACTGCGGTAATGTTACCCATTTAAAAATGCTGGCTGTCAGCAATTCATACTGCACTTTTAAGCTTTTATTTTGACTTAAACAGCAGTAGAGCTTTTATTTTATTTATAAGGAAAACTTCAGCTTTAGTGAAAACAGGCTTACAAAAACCAGATCTAGTGAAATGCTGTAATCATCTGCCACGAAAACGAAGCATAAATGGTGGACATTGCGACCCAAATGCGTGCTAAACTCACAGTAGATGCAGTAAATGAGTTCACTGTATTCATTCATTGTGAACGGAGACGTTCTGAGGCGCAGAAAAACACAGGATCACAAGCTGATCACCTCAACAATGTGTGCGATTCGCTTTGAAACACGCAGCGAAAACAGACTTGGACCAAAGACATATTGTGCTTTCGGTTTTAGTTCGTTTGACATATACGGTGTCAAAGCATAATGGCCCAAAACACAACTTTAAAGACCTTTTATGTTAGAATAAGAAGTTTAAATATATTTTAAAAACTACACTTGCCCGTAAGACCTATTGTTAAATATTGTCATGTGACCTTGATAATATTAAGACAGTTTTGCTATTGTGATACTACGAAATCAATAAACAATAAATGAGGAAAATATATTTTAATCATTTTAAATTTGAAACACACATTTGTATGTTTTCAGTTCTCTGATGTTGATTAATGGTCAAATTGACATGGAAAATAGGTGTACAAGCAAACAAATTATTTATATTTTTAGTGTTCAAGTGTTCAAATAGTTTATTTTACATTTGTAATTATTTAATTAATTAATAATTAGCTTTTTATCGACTCACAGACCCACTGAAGTTCTTACATTAAGCCCAGTTTGGGAAACTCTAATTTAATGTAATGCTTCATGTACACTGCTGTTCAAAAGTTTGGGATCAGTTGAAGATTAAAGTAAGTAACAATAAAAAAAAATTTCTTCAAAGAAAAAAAGAAAGAAAGAAAAATTTACTGATCCCAAAACTTTGAATGATAGTGTAAAGATTTCTATTTTAAATAAATGCAGTTTTTTAATGTTTTGTTCATAAAAGAATCCTGAAAAAGTATCACGGTTTCCCAATGTACACACACACACACACACATATATACATACGTATATATGCACAATTGTGTCCAACATTGATAATAAATCAGCATATTAGAATGATTTCTGAAGGATCATGTGACATTACTGGAGTAATGATGCTGAAAATTCAGCTTTGCATCACAAAAATAAATTATACTTTAAAGTATATTACAATAGAAAACCACTATTTTAAATTACTGATCCCAAACCTTTGAACGGCACTGTATTTTAGAATCAGAATCAGAAAGAGAAGTGTGTTCACACACACACACACACACACACACACACACAAGGAATCTGTCTTGGTGTTATTTCATGGTGTTGATATAAAAAAAAAAATGGAATATATTTTTTCTCTTTGCCTTTTTATATCAGTATGGTACATTTAATGGTAAATTAGGTAAAAAAAGTAATCTAAAAAGTAGTCAGGATATGTTAAATGAGTTAAATGATACCTAAAATGAGTAACCTGGATTACATTTCTAACTACAGTTTTCAACATGTAATCTGTAATCGGTAATGGTAACTACATTTTGTAAGTGATCTACCCAGCTCTGAATGTGTTACCATGATGATGTTTTATATTTCCATATATTAACATCTAGCTTACCTCAGTTAAAGAAAGAAAGAAAAATTTACTGACCCCAAAACTTTGAATGATAGTGTAAAGATTTCTATTTTAAATAAATGCAGTTTTTTAATGTTTTGTTCATAAAAGAATCCTAGCTTACCTCAGTTAATGGAAAAGCAATTTAATTTTAAATGTGTCTTTCTTCTTACCACCTGTTATTTTTGGTATTTGTAGCATTTCATTAAGTTGGTACAGTATATTAACATTATACAAGTTATCTAAAATTTAGCTACCATTATTTATGGTAAAGCTCTGGAAACCACAGCTGCCTTTTGTTTTTAACAGATTTTACATTTTCCAATTTCTTTTTTCTTTTTGTGTACAGTTTTATATAAGTTTAATAATTAGCATTAGGGTTTGTTAAATCTTTAAACTCTAAGTGAAAAAAATTCAATCAGCTGAAGAATATTTTTTTATTGAATTAGGGTTGCTAAAATATTGTGTAACATTTCATAGGCAAATTTCAAAAGCTGACTATTTATGTCTTCACTTCCATTTAGACATCATTGGTGTATTTGACCATGATTTCCAGCACACTGCGTTGCGTGGGCGCATGTGTGATCTGCAATTTTTGCTTTTGTCTGCAGTTGCTTTCATGTGATGTAATACTTGCCCTAGTTTTAGGTGAAGATTATGCTGGCGATACGTCGGTACAGTTAGAAGCAGAAAGGAGAATGTATTATAAATGCTCAGGTCTAGGCAGAGCTGCTCTTACAGTATTCCCACAGGAGCTCCTTGAGTTTGCTTCTAAAAAGCCGAACACCATCAGCGCTGACCATCAAAGATGAGTCCTTGGCCTGAGTTACTCTTCTGCTAAGGTTACATTAGCGAAGCGGCCAGGGGCGCAAACTCAGGCTCGCTTCCTCCCTCCCTGCATGCTCACTGCTGTAACATATGCGAAGATATATTATTAAACACACACAGAGTAAGAGTGAAAGAAAAAATACTGTGGGTTATTGGCAGTGCGGAAATTCAGATGGCATGGTCTCCAAAGCCCCTGCAGTGTTTCTGTCTTTGTTAGCCTCGCCCACGATCGTTCAAGATCAGAAACATAAAAAACAGATGTACAGAAACAGCAGTTTAAATAATATTGATTATTACACCAAATTACCCTTAAAATAAAGTGTGTAATTCTTTCTCCTGTACCAGTGGTTACAAAACTCTCTATTGCCATTTGTGACTGAAACACAAAATTGTAAGTTACTTAATTTTTAAGTGCATTTAAAGCGATAGTTCACCAAAAAATTAAAACTGACCCTTGATTTACACACCCTCAAGCCATCCCAGGTCTTTCTCCTTTCAGACGAATACAGTTATATTAAAAAAGTCCTGGCGCTTCCAAGCTTTATTATGGCAGTGAATGGCTGTTGATATTCAATAGTCCAACAGAAGTCCAATAAAGTGCATCTGTCCATCATGAAAACTGCTCTGCACAGCTCCGGGTGGTTAATAAACTCCTCCTGAAGAAAATGATGTGTTTCTGTAAGAAAAATATCCTTTTTAAAACTTTATAAACCGTAATCTCTAGCTTTCGTTAAGTATCGTACACATGTTCACAAGAGTGGCATTACGCCAAAATAAGACATTAAGTCTGATTTTCTGAAAAAATGTATCAAAATGAAGTTAATTTAAGCATAAAACAAAACACAAATAGATAGATAGATAAACTCATTTTTCTGAAAATGAGACTTAATATCTTATGTCATTTTGCTTGTCAAACTAATATATTCATATTCATTTTAAAATGTTTAGATATTTCTATTGCGAAATAAGACAAAAAATACTGAGGAATTAAATTATTTTTGCTTTGTAGTAATGCAGAAATTACTCAAGTTTGTCTTTAATCAATTTTGAACGCTACAGTGATTGTTACTGAGATTTCTACAGTCCCAAGTGGTAAAAGTTTGAAATTTAATAGTGCAAAGTGCAATTTCATAGCCTAGGCAAGACTTGTGAAATGAAAATACAATATGGTGATGCATTTTGCATCAAAGCTATAGAAGAAAGCTTTGAGATAAATTTGATATTGAAGATTTTTCACCCAACCTATTGACATCTTCTCCATCTTACAATCAAAAGGAACCTTCAAAGCCAGCGCCCAAACGTACTGAATGTGAGAGCAGAATCAAGCCAGAGCCAAAGCCAAAACCCAACCAGAGGAATCAACGAACATACTTTTTCCATCCTAGTTTGTGGCCGAATACTTGTCTGTTTACATATGCATTGATCTAGCAAACCCATCCACCAGAGTCTGTTTTCATCTATCTCTGTGCTCAAAAGTGGGTATTATATGACTAATGATGCACTCTCGTGGCTGCGTATGATTAAATTAACCCATGCCTTTTACCCTGAGCCCAGCCATCATTTTTTATGATGGATGAAAATCGAAAAATTTTCCCTCAGAAGCCCCCCACCCCACTCTAAAACAATCAGAATATGTCTAATACAATTAGCTGTTATGCAAGAACAAAAGTACACTGTTTGGTTTTGTCTTCTGTAATTTCCCCCATAAAAACCCTTATTTTACTACACAAGGAAAGAAAAAACTCTTTTTTTTGGCGGGGAAAAAAACTCCAATAGCAATGTCAGTCCGTTAAAATCACAATTATCATCATTAAAGGAAAAGTTCACTTCCAGAACAAATATTTATAGTCTTGTATGACTTCTTGTCATACAAGATGTTCATGTTTTTTGAAGAAAACATTTCAGGAATTATTTCCATATAGTGGACTTCAATGGTGCCCATGAGTTTGCACATCCAAAATGCAGTTACAATGCAGCTTTAAAGGGCTCTAAATGATCCCAGCCAAGAAATAAGGGTCTTATCTAGTGAAATGATCGGTCATTTAAAAAAAAAAAAAAAAAATAGATATACTTTTTAACCTCAAATGCTCATCTTGTCTAGCTCTGCGATGTGAACTCTGTGTAATCTGAGTCCGTCTAGTTAGTAGCTATGTTTCCATCACCCTGTTTTTATGTGCATTTTGAAGTATCGCATGAGAAACAAGTGATCCCTTAATTCGCAAAAGTTTTTACACTCTCTTGAGGTGGTTTATGACTTGCGTGAAAAAGGGTTAATGCGAATGATGGGAGATGGAAATGCATTTGTCGAATAAATTCCTCCATACGTCATTCCATCAAAAAGTCATGTGACTTTGCGCAATGGGACGGCAAAACCCATCTAACCAGTGGACCGATCTCGTTCCACAGCATCTGAAATGTTGTTATGGTCATTCTGAAATGCCTGAGCAAAGTCTGTTGTCAAAGTATTTCTGTATAATTGCCTTCCAGAACTGTCTTACATGACTGCATTCCCAAACATCAGGCATCCACCTCTGAAAGAAATGATCACATTTATTGTGTTTCATCTCGCTCTGAGGCGCAAGTCATTTATTATATCAGAAATTTACTATATTCAGTGGGCTCTCCTACTTTTTTTAGTAATGTATAGTGTCAGATAATTAGGAAGTGACAATTTTGTTCTCTTTGACTTGTTGTATGGAAACGGTGCTTATTCGCAGAAGTTTTATGCGATATTCCAATTTTTACGCACAAGTTAAATTGGCAACTTTGGATGGAAACCCGGCTAGTTTATGTTGAAAAACACCCATCTAATTTTCTCCTCCAACTTTAAAATCATCCTACATCGCTGCAGAAGTACCGACCCAGTGTTTACAAAGTGAAAATGCAAAGAAGGTCAAACGGCCTTTACAAAAAAGGTAAAACAGCGATGTAGGATGATTTTGAAGTTGGAGGAGAAAATGAGATGGGAGTTTTTCAACCTGCCCTCACTGTATTTACCCAGATTACATAGAGTACACGAGCACATCACAGAGCTAGACAAGACGAGCATTTGAGTTTAAGAAGTATATAAATTTTAATTTTTTTTAGAAAATCACTGATCGTTTCGCTATATAAGATAGATTATTCCTCGAATGGGATCATTTAGAGACATGTGAAGCTGCACTGAAACTGCATTTTGGATGTTCAAACTCGCAGGCACCATAGAAGTCCACTATATGGACATAATTCCTAAAAATTCCTCTTAAAGGAGAAGTCCACTTCCAGAACAACAATTTACAAATAATGTACTCGCCCTCTTGTCATCCAAGATGTTCATGTCTTTCTTTCTTCAGTCGTAAAGAAATTATGTTTTTTGAGGAAAACATTTCAGGATTTTTCTTCATATAATGGACTGATATGGTGCCCCAAGTTTGAACTTCCAAAATACAGTTTAAATGCGGCTTCAAACGACCCCAGATGCAGTTGTAAACTATCCCAGCCGAGGAAGAAGGGTCTTATCTATCGAAACGATAGCTTTTTTTTCATTGAAATAATACAATTTATATACTTTTTAATGTCAAACACTCGTCTTGTCTTACTCTCCCTGAACTCTGTGTATTCTAGCTCATGACAGTTAGGGTATGTCGAAAACTCCAAAACTAACTTCAAAATCATCCTATATCGCTGTTTTACCTTTTTTGTTAGGGGTGTTTGATCCTCTTTGCATGTTCACTTTGCATGTGCAAAGACTGGGTTGGAACTTCTGCAGTGATGTAGGATGATTTTGAAATGATTTTTGAAGTTAGGGTTAGGGAGAAGGAGAAAATACGGTCAGAGTTTTTCAACATACCCTAAATGTCTTGAGCTAGAATACACAGCGTTCAGGGAGAGTAAGACCAGATGAGTGTTTGACATTAAAATGTATATAAATTGTATTATGTCTTTATGAAAATAACCCATCGTTTCGATAGATAAGACCCTTTTTCCTCGGCTGGGATCGTTTACAACCGCATTTGGGATCGTTTTAAGCCGCATTTAAACTGCATTTTGGAATTTCAAACTCGGGGCAAAAAAAAAACACAATTTCTTTACGACCGAAGAAAGAAAGACATGAACATCTTGGATGACAAGAGGGTGAGTACATTATCTGTAAACTGTTGTTCTGGAAGAGGACTTCTCCTTTAACATGGATTCAAGTCAAAAAGGAAAATTAATAGGCATATATTTGTGTTTGGCAATTAAATGTATGTACAAAAATATCACTACTTATCTTAACTGCATAAAACAGATTCTACATTTCATCTCAACTGCATCCAAACAAACAGGAAATGCAAACATGAAACTCAATGCAAGTGTGCAATTACTGAATAATACACAATTTGGACTTACTTTTATGTGTATAAAGTGTTTTTTTGCCAGTGACCCGGACTCTGAACACATAATGGCATACAAAAAAGAACTGTTAAACATATTGAAATAATTTTTTGCATTAACGTTAACTTTGACAGCCCCAACTGTAATGCTTTCATGTTTATTCTGATTAAATACGTCATACGACATGTTCGGAAACAATGTCACAATCTGCTTGTTTAATTATGCTGTATATCTTGTAAGGCTCCAAGCATGAACACAACATTAAAGTGCACTGCCTCTTTGATGAAGGGTTCATAGTGTAAGGCCCAGGTATTTACCTCATTAAGACGACAGATGAAAAGGTGTCTTCAAATGATAGATTGTTGTGTCTGTAAAGGGGAAAAAATATAAAATGTAAAGAATGACTCATGCTCTGTGACCTCATATTCAAAGCCCTTTTTTAATGTTTTCGTTTACTTTAAAGTGCTGCACTTCAGTGAATGATTACAGCAGGGAGAGCAGGTGGGAATTAAGTTATACTTCATGGCGTACACAGTACATTTGCTCAAGCATATTTTTGGGGAAACGGTAAAGCAAAAATCGCTTTACTAGAAAAAGAAACAAAAAAAGGTAAACTGCTACAGTTCGGTAACACTTTACAATCAGGATCATTAGTTATCATTAGTCAACTACAACAGTTAACATGAACTGAGTTTACAATACTTCTAAAGCATTTAGTTCATGTTAATTTCAGTTAATGCACTTTGAACTGACATGAACGAACAATAACTAACTAACATTAACAAAGATTAATAGAGTAGTAAATGTATTGTTCATTGTTCATTCATGTTAATACGTTAACTAATGTTAAATGATTTACAAATTACTGTAAAGTGTTACCAAATGCCTTAAATATTAATCAGAAATATTTTCTACATTGAATTTCTTGCATAATTCCACAGCAAGTCTTTACAGAGTAAGATACTATGTTTACAGAAACATTTTAAAAGGTTACCAGGGAGGCAGAAAGCACAAGCGAAGAGAAGGAGGGAACAACAGAAAACTGTCCTCCCCCGGTTTTTCATTCGCAAGGGGATCTTTGAAATTCTATTAGGGTCGTTCGGCCTCCCTGAAAGCAAGCACCGCAGGCGTAAATATCTCCGCTGCCCAGATCCCCACCCTAGGGGCGCAGAATAAAAGGGGGTGTCCCAGGAAGGCAAACAGAATTTTTCATCAGAACGCCATCGCTCATCAAAATTTCATCCGGCCATTCTGTATCTAGTGCAACGCCGTCACAGCGAGACGTTCCTGTTCAGTTGGCTAGGCCAATACCTCCTGCACTAAAACATATTGTTCATTAAATGCTCCTCTCTGCCCACATACAACATCATAAACACGATGACACTGAAGTGCCTGCGGAAGAACGATTTCTTTAGTGTAGTTTAATAACGACAGTGACTTGCTATCACTTGCTTGCCATCAGGATGCAAAAGAAGAAATATATATACTTGAATGTTAATATATTTTTCTTTCTTAGAATATTTTGGTAGCACTTTTTACAGTCCTGTTCCTCATGTACATACTATGTACTTATTATAGTAATTACAATAACTAGGTATTACTTAGGTACTAACCCTGGACCTACCCCTAAACCTAACCCTACTCCATGTACAGTGGTGGCCAAAATGATTAGAACGCTAGTATTTTCACCAGCTAAAAATGGTTAGTTATTTCTATCTTTTGCTGTAGTGTGTCAGTAGGAACAATCAGTTTACATTTCCAAACATTCATTTTGCCATTAATTGTAATAATCCAGTGAGATTTTTGTTTGCACAAGGAGTCTGACAACAGTCAGTGCTCCACACAGACATCTGATCTCATTTAGTCTGTCTGGAATGACATGAAGAAACAGAACAAACTGAGACTGACTAAATCCAGAAGAACTGTGGCAACCTCTCCAAGACGCTTCAAGAAACCTACCTGCAAAGCTACAGTACTGTTAAATGTTTAGGCACGTGTGTAAAAAGTGCTGTGAAGTGAGGATGCTATCAAAAATAATGTCATAAATAGATTTTCTTTATAAATCAACATCTGTTAACTAAATTAAATCAACATTTGGTTTGACCGTCCTTTGCCTTTAAGATGCATTTGCACATAGATTTGAAGGTAGGTCTCTTGAAGCATCTTGGAGATGTTGTCACAGGTAATCAGATCTCTGTGTGGAGCACTGGCTGTTGTCAGACTCCTTGTGCAAACAAAAATCTCACTGGATTATTACAATTAATGGCAAAATATATGTTTGGAAAAGTAAACTGATGGTGAAAATACTAGTGTTCTAATGATTTTGGCCACCACAGTAGTTTATAATACCACCTTATATTACCAGTAATTTCTTAGAAAGGTACACTGTAAATACACTGTAAGTACATGTAAGTACTAGGGCTGTCAGTTTAACGCGTTAACTTAATTAATTAGTTATGAAAAAATAACGCGATTAAAATATTTTAACGCAGTTAACGCACTAGCCCCGCCCCCATACCTGTACGTTATCTTATATTCATATAGTTGACTATTAACAAATATGATGCAGGGCAAGAACTCCACAATTGCAGGTATGGCCTAAAATTCAAGATATTGGTAAAAAAAAAAATGTCCCTGTATGTTTAGTTTTTGTCTCATATTTATATACATCACATAACACACGATATCACTTGGGCAGCAGGAGCAATATGACACGAGTTGATATTGTGTTATATTTTAAACAAAATATTATGTGTTTTTGCTCAGTTTTAAAGAAAACATATTACCTGTAAAGCCATAGCAGAATTGTTGTGTTTCTTTTGAATCCGCGTTTTGAACGAAGAGTGTAAACCAATGATTTAAACGGAGAGAGCCGTTTAATGAATTCCTGAATGAATCAGCCGTTTGAACGAATTTTATTTTTTAATTTATGACTCATAAAGACATTTACCGCCACCTGCTGGCAGATTTAGTTTCTTATTTAGAGTATCATTTCAGTATCATCAAAAATAAATAAATAAATAAATAAATAATACAAATAAAAATCTTAAAGGGGTACCCAAAAAATTAAAATTCTGTCATCATTTACTCCCTCATGTCCTTTCAAACCTTTCTTTTTTGGAACATAAAAGGTGTTTTGAAGACTGTTGGTAACAAAGTTGTTTTGGTTACCAATGACTTTAATGGTATGAAAAAAAATACTACAAAAAATGTTCAAATTATCTTCCTTTATGTTTCATAGTTTACGTTATACCGTTGCAGCCTAAATGTTTATGTGCCATAAACTTTACGTTGAATCAAATAAAATATATTTTTATAAAGCTACACTACAACCAATATTTTTCTAAATATTTTTGTAACTATTACAAAACTATTTTTGTAACTATTACAAAACCATCAATTTTGTACCAAAATTTGTACCAGGATTTTCATGCATGCTGAAAAAAAAACTCCAGACTAAATGATAATAAAATTTAGTGTAATTTAAATGAATTTGTTTCATTTAAATTATTTAATTTGCTGATTATTTGTTTTGCTTAATTGGTTCATGTCCGTGGAAATACAGCCTAATGAAAGTAATGATCACACAGAATTAATTTAAAATCCAACACCAACCATTGTGATTTACGCTGTAAAGATAAGTGTGTGCCCATCTCACTGTATTCAGCGTCATGCGGATGCCTAGAGGATACAGCTCTGTGGACAGTGACGCAGCAGGCGATGGAGTCACATTCTGGCAATAATTGGCCCCATCGCGATGTTTCCGTGGGGGGAGAAATTAATTATGAAGGGACCTCCCTTATTCTTTCTCTCCTTCAACTTTTTTGATGTGCACAGGCAACGGCAAGACCGCTCTCTGCCTCTCTCTCTCCGTTTGCGCGCACGTCTCCTTTCCTCACCGTTAATCCGTGTCTTCCACGGGCGAGGCAGCGGCGGCGGTTGCTTTTGGCTTCCGCCCTTTCGTCCGGGAGTGCAGAAGAAGCCCTTTTCTGCATCCTGTGTGAATAATTTACAGGAGCTGCCGGTGCCAAAGCTTTCAAGGTCGTCTGCGATTCACTAGCTGTGGTACAGGAAAGGCCTTTCGCCTCATGGGGAGCGCTCTCTCTCCCATGTCTCTCCAACCTTTTAACTGCAAACCCTCTATGAGGAGAATGGGGAACGGGGCTGTAGAGGCCAGGTCTCTGGTCTGCCACCACCTATCAGCGCTACTTTTGTATGGGCAGCTCTCTCGGGCATTGGGGAGGAAACAGCGGGGCGTTTTTCATTAGCCGCTCCCCTGGCACAGGCTAGTAAAAAAAAGTCGGCATTCAGAAACGAGCTCCCCGCGACTGCCTTTTAACACACAGATCCGCTATTGTGCGGCTGACCTTTTTTTAGCTGCCGTACTTCAAAAATGTGGGAAGGAGCGGCGATAATAAGGAATATAAAAACAGGCGTCTTGCGAGGCGAGGAAGTTCTGTGAGAGCCGCGCCACCGGAGGAGTCTGAATCGGGCATCGTTAGCCGAGGTCAAAGCTTTCAGGGTCCTGTGGAAGGATTAGGATGGGGAAGAGAAAAGAGCATTTGAAGCCAATTACCCACATCGGTCTTAGTGAGCGGTTCTTATAAATCAATATCCGCCGCCTGAACACCGTGTAAACTGAATTGAATCTTATTTTCGGAGAGGTGTCGTGTTCAATTTGTACCTCTCATCCTTAATGGACAAAGCTAACGTGTCGCTAATATAAGGTGTATGAGTCCAAGACGTTGCGCTTGTTAACACACCGGGACGTTTTCTCAAACAGGCCAACGAGCTCATGGGCCGTACGGCCCATTTGAAAACGTTCACACATTAGCGTTCGCTAATGGCTGGTCTTTCTCTACATTCTCTCCCAGTGCTGTTCCTCAATCCTCCTCAAAATGGAGGTAATAAGTCAGTCGGGTACTGGTGATAATGACCAATCTAAGGAGGCCCGAGGTGACTCTCCGGGCACCGATCGTCCTCGCCTTTCCTCCATCCGTTTTTGTTTGCGTAAGTGCCTCATGATGAGCCTGGCAGTGCTTCTGTGCAAATGAGAATAAATAGTCAGGGTGTCTCGTGAGAGAGGACTGTGGGAAAAATAAATCAAGCTCCCATTAACAGCAGCTTCCAGCTGCTTCAGAGCAACGGACTCCAGCGGCAGCCTTTTATCTGTCTATCTGTGTTTGTTTAGTGCCACCGCTATTTATTCATCCGAGCGCCGTGCTCCCGTTATTTGCACCAGACTTTGGCGCTTTTAAACAAATCTTGAAAGAAATCGAGCTGCCGCATCGCATAAAGGCATAAATGCTCGTAATGATATTCTATAAACGTTCATCAACGACGCCCTGGGGAGAATTACGTCATGTTCGTCTTCAGTTGTGCAGATTTATCCAAAAGCTCATTAGCTAAGCAATGTCAGGTTTAAAAACAGGTTTTGTTACTTGCGTCAAAAGTGGGGTGCAGCTTAAAGCAGAGAATTGCGCTTAGTAGAAAATTCTAACTGTAAACTTTAACACTTTTAACTAATTCATTGATCAATAAAAAATACTTTTAATTTGACAGTTTCTTAAAAACACATTGCTTATTGTGTGAGCCAAAACAGTGACACGGAATAATGTGTACATAAAAAGACTATATACAGTTGAGGTCAAAAGTTTACATACACTATGCAGAATCTGCAAAATGTTAATTATTTTACCAAAATAAAAGGGATCATATAAAATGCATGTTATTTTTTATTTAGTACTTACCTGAGTAAGATATTGTATTTCAAATAAAATATGTTTACATGTAGTCCACAAGAGAAAATAGT
>JAHKKF010516608.1:0-20634 GCA_019740295.1 Labeo calbasu | reverse complement strand
GTGTATTTGAACCCTTTCCAACAATGACTGTACGATTTTGAGATCCATCTTTTCACACTGAGGACAACTGAGGGACTCATATGCAACTATTACAGAAGGGTCTATTACAGAGGGGAAAACACGATGCATTAAGAGCCGGGGGTGAAAACTTTTGAACTGAATGAAGGTGTAATGTTTTTTATTTTGCCTAAATATCATGTTTTTCTCATTTAGCACTGCCCTTCAGAAGCTACAAAAGATACTTACATGTTTCCCACAAGACAGAAAAAAAATCAGTGTACCCTGAACCTCAAATTCAAAAAGTTTACACCCCTGAACAGCAGGCAGTTTAACTGTTCAGGACAAACAAGAAACAAAGCTGTGTATCATTCAGGTAACAACATGGTATTAAGAATGAGATGCATGTAAACTTTTAAACAGGGTCATTTTTGTAAATTCAACTATTATGTAAACTATATGTAAATGTCTTTTATGTGAAATATCTATAAGTCAAGAGACTTATTTCAAAAACATGAACAGTAGTTTAGACTCCAGTGACAAAATAAGATGTTTTTTAAAACGTGTATTATATGGTCCCTTAAATGTAATCATTGTTGAAAAGATGAATCATGCTTTGCTGCACGCAACATTTAGACTACAGTTACCTACGGTTCACCTGAGGTCCATAGTGAGCATGTCTATATTTAGAATATATGTGGGCGCCATTGCTTGGATGGCTTATTCTCTCTCTCATTACTTTGTCATTTAGCAGAAGCACAAGAACAGTAAACCAACTACAGCAACCCTGGGAGCAACTCAGCTTAAATAAAACCATCACATTGTGTTTATAATCCCAACCCTCAAACAAGTGAACCCTCAACCTCTTGATTATCCCCACTGGAGTGCTGTATTTTGAAGTACTGACATAGTAACATTAAAATCACGCCACTGAAGAGCACCAACTTAAACAGCTTATTCATTCAAGCCACCCAGCATCACTTTACAAGTGCAATAAATCTGAACAATGCACTTATAGCATATCTATTGACGCAGTAGCCATGGCAGTAAAGTAGCCATGGAACAAGTCGCATTAAAAAAACTTGATAAAAATAATGAATTCTCCATAGGTTGCCATGGAAAAAAACACAGATGAGCTCAACATTAAACAGAGATAATTAAATCGAAGCAGGGTTATCGCCCACTAAATCTAAACTCTTTCTCATGTAACTGCAGTCACAGTGCTGTAGTTACAGGAAGAAGCCAAGGAATGCAGACGAGTCCTCAGAGGATCTGGTACTCGATATAGCGACAACATTCAACTCATTCATGTTCAAATGCAAAAGAAACCCAGCTAAAACATGCAAACATGCAAATATTTTTCATTGCTTACGTGTGGTTCCTTTCAAAAGCTTGAAGCATAAACTAGCACAGTTATTTTGGCCTGGCTTGGCTTGAGAACTAGGCTGATCTGAACATGACGTATTGGTTTCAGATGTCAGCTTGCTGCATAATAAGACATCTCATTTGCATGATATGCAAAAAAAATGCCTATATTAAAAAAAACATGTAGAATGGTTTTTACGTGGACAGCATATTCAAGGGCCATAGGTGTAGGTGGTAGTGATCTCAGCTAGAGTCATACTGCTGAAGGGTGGAGATGAGAGGTAAACACGAGTGGGAAAATAATAATTGTGTGAGAGGAGTCAGTGGTTATGACTGCGGCAGTGTGGTTATGTGTGGCTGCTAATCACGAAAAAATAATATGTCAGGCCATTCCAGACACACCAAAAAAAAGCATAATACTGCATTGCATATATTGTTGCAGCATACAGGCTTAGGGGCTTGTTTTTTGTGTCCACAACATTTAGAAAAGGTTGTTAAAAAGGAACACAGGGCTCTTGACGTGTTTTTCTAAAACGTAATGTTATGAAGTTTCGAGACTTTTTGTGCGCAAAGAAAACACAGTGGTGGAGACTGATGCGGAAGAGAAGAAATTGTTAAATAAAGTCGTTATTTTTGTTTTCTTTGTGCACAAAAAGTATTCTCGTAGCTTTATAAAATTAAGGTTGAACCACTGATGTCACATGGACTATTTTAACGATGTCCTTACTACCTTTCTGGGCCTTGAACGTGTCAGTTCCATTGCTGTCTATGCAGGGTCAGAAAGCTCTTAAATTTCATTAAAAATACCTTAATTTGTGTTTTGAAATGAACGAAGGTCTTACTTGTTTGGAACGACATGAGAGTGAGTCATTATGACAGAATTTTCATTTTTAGGTGAACTGTCCCTTTAACAGAATGTTCATCCAAAGCTATCTGGTGACTTTAAAAATATTCTCAAAATGCTATTTGTTATTCATTTACTTTCTAACATTAATAGGATTGTTTGAAATATTTTTACTATTTAACCATAAAACTGCTTTCTATTTGAATATATTTTAAAATGTAATTCATTCCTGTGATCAAAGCTACATTTTCAGCATCATTACTCCAGTCTTCAGTGTGACACAATCCTTCGGAAATCATTCTAATATGCCGATTTGCTGTTCAAGAAACATTATTATTATTATCAATATTTAAAATGGTTGAATACAGTTTTTTCTGAATTCTTTGATGAATAGAAAGATCCAAAGATCATCATTTATCTGAAATAAAAAGCTTTTGTAACATAATACACTATACCAATTATAGAAATTCATACTTTTGTTTAGCAAGGATGCTTTAAATTAATCAAAAGTGATGATAAAGACGTTTATAATGTTACAAACGATTTCTATGTTTGAGAAATGCTGTTCTTCTGAACTTTCTATTCATCAATGAAACCTGAAAAAATTCTATTAGTTTTCAACATAATAATAACAATAATAAATGTTTTTTGAGCAGCAGATCATAATATTAGAGTGATTTCTAAAGGATAATGTGACTGGAGTAATGATGCTAAAAATTCAGCTTTGAAATCACAGGAATAAATTACAGTTTAAAATATAGAAAACAGTTGTTTTAAAGAGTAAAAATATTTCAAAATTATACTGTTTTTGCTGTACTTGGATCAGATGAATGCAGGCTTGGTGAGCAGAAGAGACTTCTTTAAAGAAAATAAAAATCGTACTGTTTAAAAACTTTTGACTGGTAGTGTACTGTACGTCTGATAGCTTGCAGGCAAAAAACCACACAACTGATTTAAAACACTTCCAAAACAACAACAACAAATTCTCTCTGCTCTGTTTTAGCTGAACTATCATAGTAATACAAGCTGTCAAATGTCCCATTGCTGTCAAGCACTCTTGGGATGACCGACCAACCAAACTTGATCTAATTGTTGTAAATTATAACTGTATAAACATCACAAAGCCAGGTCCAAATGCCAAAATCATGTACATTAGACTATTCTTTACCAAAAGCAGGTCAAAACTAACACCTAAACACTAAAGGGTTGATAAAACATAAAAAAATCTCATGAGTTTACACTACCTCTCACAACACTCATGTCATGCAAAATGAGTAAAGGTCTTTATTGATTTAACGTGAAATTAGTACATGCTCATTTGACATTTCACAATATGAACTTCTAGAGTTGAAAACAAGTTAGTGGCTGAGATTAAGTTTACCTTCTGTGAAACTAAAGAAAACATGATTCTTAATGTAGCATTTAGGATATATTAGACATTTTTGTCCTTATATGTAGCCTATTATTATCTCACCGAGCCTCCGAAGCGGGTCGTGGGTTTTTGACTCGTACGCTTTGGCTTCAGTCTGAACTGTCTCTGGTTTCTTCTTCCTCCCCAGCATGTTGAATATCCCTTCGGCTCCAGGCAGTACTTCTTATAACTGTCTTGAACCGAGAGGTAAACGCGAATAACCAATAGGCAAAAACGTCCAGAAGTGTGCGTTAAAATGTCTCGGTCAGTGCATGTGAATCTCAGCGCTGTTGCTGCTGCTGTGACGGCTGTCGTAACACTTGACGCTTCTAAAAACGCAGCGCGTAACTCGAGTCCGGCGAGGAGCGGTAAGTATTCCGCTGAAGAACACGAGTCATTCACTCACACTGTATGACACACTTACTGTGTCACAGCCTTTGCTTCATAGCGAACTATTTGAATTGAAAAGTCGATTGTGTAACAGGGCTATTATTTTTATTTTTAGCCAATATATTTTAGCTTAGTCGTCCACCTAGCTGATAAACAAGTGTCACGAAAATGTCACAAAAATAGGCTTTGGAGATAAACTGTTGCAAAACAAGAATGAAGTTGTCTGAATGCAGAACGTGAACTTCACACATACTTTTCCCTGGACTCCACCTACCGGGTTTATTCATAGTAGCAAATGATTTAAAACATGATTTGAGCTGCTGTGTGAGATTTACAGACAGCTCACGTCACTGTAAATGCTGCCATCTGCTGACATACTAATGAATTGACGTGAAATAAAATAAATAAATTAAAATTATATATTTTTTAAAAAAATAGCAAACACTGAAATAAAATATTATTTTAATTTAAAAAAAAGTAAAATGTAATCCTATGGGAAAGTGACTTGGTTAAGACAACGTCACACATGAGTACACACCTACCTTCCGTTGACATGCAAATAAAATGTAATACATGAATTACTAATACACATAATATGAAATCAGCAGTTGGCTTTTTGGTACTGGAATACATTACACACAAACACACGTTAAAATGCACACATTCAAGTTAATTATTATTTACATCTAATGCAGGGATTCCTAAACTTTTATTTATTTATTTATTTTTGTCAGCCGAACGTCTTTCACCTATTATACAGTTATTTTATTTGAAGTACCTCCTTATTACTTTACTTTAAGGTAATAAGTTAATAATTATGTCGCATATTTGCATGTTCAAGGTTCACTTTGGTTAATGGTCACATGACATGCAGGTAAACAAATGAAATATTTCATCTTAGTAAGTGTTTTATTTTAATTGTTGTTATTTTAAAATGATTTAATTTAATTTTACATTTTTATAATGTAATAAATTATTAGCTTTTCATTAAACTCACAAAGTTCCTTCATGAAACTTTGACATCGTGTAATGTTAAACGGACTTAATTTTGTTGGATTACTCTTCCAAAATAAAAATTTCCTGATAATTTACTCACCCCCATGTAATCCAAAATGTTCATGTCTTTCTTTCTTCAGTCGCAAAGAAGTTTTTTTTGTTTTGTTTTTTTTTTTTTTTTTTTTTTTGAGGAAAACATTTTAGGATTTTTCTCCTTATAGTGGACTCCAAAGGGGCTCAACGGATTAAAAGTTAAAAATGCATCTTAAATGCAGCTTCAAAGGGCTCTAAACGATCCTAGCCGAGGAATAAGGGTCTTGTCTAGCGAAACGATCGGTCATTTTCTAAAAAAAAAAAAAAATCAATTTACACACTTTTTAACCTCAAATGCTCCGTCTGGCTAGCTCTGCCCTGCGCATGCGTACTCTGTGTAATCTGCATTAATACAGTTAGGGTATGTTGAAAAACTCTCTTCTCATTTTCTTCTCCAACTTCAAAATCGTGCTACATGGCTGCAGAAGTAACGTTACTGACCCAGCGTTTACGAAGTGGACGGGCAAAGAAGGTATAATACCCTTTACAAATAAAAAGGTATAACACCGATGCAGCACGATTTTGAAGTTGGAAGAGAAAATAAGATGGGAGTTTTTCGACATACCCTAACTGTGTTGGGGAGTGCACAGAGTACGCATGCGCACTGCAGAGCTAGACAAGACGAGCATTTGTGGGTAAAAAGTGTATAAATATAAATTTATTTAAGAGAATAACCGATTGTTTCGCTAGATAAGACCATTATTGCTCGGCTGGGATCGTTTAGAGCCCTTTGAAGCTGCATTGAAACTGCATTTTTAACCTTCAATCCACTGAGCCCCATTTAAGTCCACTAGAAAAAAAATCCTGGAATGTTTTCCTCAAAAAACGTAATTTCTTTGCGACTGAATAAAGAATGATATGAATATTTTGGATGACACGGGGGTGTGTAAATGATCAGGAGTTTTTCATTCTGAAAGTGGGGTAATCCTTTAATAACAATGAATGGGATATACAGTAGTCAACATTTGAAGTGGATCAAAAACCTTTCATCGAAATTGTCCTAAAACCAAAACAATACCCGTTCTTGTCTTAGCACAACTTTAATGAACTTTTTTTGATACACTTCAAATGTTGACTACTGTTTTCTTTTTCTTTGTATCTTTATATCAGTATGGTATAAGGTTATTCCATTTAAATCTATGTGATAAACGAGTTAGGTCAAAAGTAATCTTAAAATATTTAAAAATGAGTCTGATTATTATTACCTAAAATGTACCTGTAATAGATTATGTTACTAACTACAGTTTTTGTCATGTAATTTGGAATCAACGAACTACAATTTTCAAGTAATCTATCCAGCTCTGTCTATCTACGTTTCAAGTGTCAAAATGAATAGTAGCCGTTGTGAGCATTTTTGTACTTACGTGACAAAGGTGTCATGTTGTTGGTCTGTGTTGGTCATGAAAGGCAAAAGCTGAGAATCTGTTTTAATAGTATCTCTTCTTACAGGTTACACTGACACTTAAAGATAAATGATATATTACACGCCCTCTAAATAAACTATAGAAGTGATTTTTTTTATAAAGGATTTATAAATGAAATACTGAAAGTAAAGACAAAAAATCGAACTACTCAGACCATTGCTAAACACGTTTAAGCCTGTTAAACAGTTTCATTTAACACTGTATACAGGTTTTTCAGGTCCGTCTATAATGATGTAAACACACACACACACACACACACGCACACACACGTTTACTAACCTACATAAATGGGGACATTTATATTGTTTTTATATAGAGTTTGTTATAAGTACTATAACTTAACCCACGCCTTAACAGAAAACTTTCTGCATATTTAAAATTTGTAAAAACTTTTATTTATACTGTATACCATTCTTATGATGACATGCCCAAAAAAAAAAATCTTTTGTCAGGTTTAGCTCACGTCTGGTTACAACTTTGTCCCCAAAATATTAAGAAGGTATCTACTTGTCATCTATCTACTGTTTCTGGCTATCTATGTAAACAACACATACATGAAATACCTCAGTAGAGGCGGAAACAGTGGCATTTCTCCTATACGTTCTCTCAGAAACCTTGCTCTGTGCTGAAATGCTTGCAGGACAGACAAAAACACAAAACCCGAACGAAATATGCTCTGCAATAAGAATTTATTATAGCTTGTGACAGACACTCTTTGCAGGTTAGATCTCTGTTCTTTGCATTGAGGTGAATAGATTTCTGCATAGTATTTGTAAGTCACAGAGAAAGGCCATTAACAGGGAAAACAGTCTAGTGGAGTTAAAACAGGTACACCCCAAGATTTCCAAATAAAAGTACTTATTATATCCATACAAAATATATGTATAATATATACTGTGTATAAAACAAACAAACAAAAAATATTAAGGAAAAACATTTCAAGTAACATCTTGAAAGAAATGACTGTGCACCTAAGTGCACTTTGTAAACCATATATAAACTAAAATAAAGCAAAAAAAAGATAATATATGTTTATTTACAAGGTTAACTTATACAAGGCTTTGTACAAATGTTACAAAATTGTTTGACACACACATACTCGACCACATAATGTATACACAGGCAATTTCAGACACACATACATACTCATATGAAGTGATTTCACCAATGAGCCGTTACTTAATGTAGATGAACGTGGGAAGGTGAACACACCACACTGCCTCTAATGGATCTTAATGTAGTGAGTTACTGGTAAAATTATGCACCTGCTCTGAGCTCAATGGCCTATGTTAAAACTAGTAAAACTGTCACTATCAACACTGTTCCTGTTTCTCTAACACTGTTTAACCAATACTGTACCGGCACGTTTGAAGAATTGGTTCATCTGGGACTTGAAAACACAAAAGAACTCCATGGCGTGTGAGTCGTGGGGGTCTTGGCAGTAATTTAAAAAGCAGAATGTTGTCATGTGACTGGCCAAGAACACGAAGAAAGAAAACTTTGGCAACACTGAAAAGCCCCTTTGCCTTGCAGGTGAAGTAAATCTGAGTAAAAGTTAAGTGACTTAAGTGAGGGCTTTTATTTTGTATTCACACGCCAAACTAAAGGGCTGTTCACACCAACAGCGACTTGCTGGCTAGACTGGACACGACAAAGCAATCGTTGCACATCAGTTGTACTTTGTGCCAGTACGTCACAGTTTTGCCAAGTCTGCGGTTTTCCCGCACAATTGGGCTACTTTAACACTATTGCCGTGGGTTGAAGTGACCCCAATAATGTGATATTTAGCCACTGGAATGCGAATTTGACCAGGAGAACCCAGCCAAAAATGTGTATTTTACCCCCGGAATATGATTTTTACTATTGAAATGTGGGCTGGTTTTGAGTAGCAGTTGGGCGAGTTTTGTTGCGAAAGCCTGGCAACCCTGGTACGTCATAAATAGAACGAGATTTGCCATGTCGTGTTGCGCCATACCGCATCCAGTGTAGACAGCATCACTGATTATAATGGGTTTTATTGTCTTTTCTCGCATCGCTCGCATACGGTGTAGATACGGTGTCAGGGCGTTTTCACACCTGGCTTGTTTGCAGCATTTGTTTCGGAACCTGACACATTTTCTCCTTTATTTCAGTGCTTTTGGACATGGCGATCACTCTCAGATCCGCACCAAGACAATTAGTCAAAGAAGCATCTTTTTGCAGCACCTCACAGGTGAGTGGCACGTTTTAAATGCTGTGTCAGGTTAAAGAATTTAAACTTTTACACACAGCGCCCCTCATCAATGTAAGGTACAAAACAGCGGACCAATCAGAAGACCACGGAGGCGGGGCTAGCATGGTGAGAGCTTTTGTTTGTAGTAGCAGGATGGCATGGCAACTTTTGTATTTGACGGCACATCTATAACTATGAGGGCAAATATAAATAAATAATTAAATAAAAATAATAATAATTGTTCATTAATCATAACTGAGGTAAAACATTCAATGAATTGAGATTTTAGGACACATCATCCAGTCCTAGCGTGTGTAACAAACCATTTTTATGGATGACACTATGAGCGGAACCCTGGAACATGAACAGGCGCACTCTGATCAATGAGAGGACAATTTTACACATGTGACTTAAAGCGAAACGTTGCCTTGTGAAATCAAACCAAACGAAGTCCCTGTTTCAGAACTACAGGTCTGAAAACGCCCTTCTTGCAGTTTTATTTGAATTTCAGTTCATTTGAATTCTATTTAATTTAATTCAATTCGCATTTTAATTCAGCATTCCAATTTAAAAAATGTTTTCAAATTCCCCAAAAATTTGTAATGGTCCCCAATAACACTCACATTGTCCGTCACCAGATACAGTTGGACACTGCAGTGAGTATGAACGCCTTATATCTCGCAATTCTGACTTTTTCCTGCAATTCTGAGTTCGTATATCACAATTCTGACTTTAAAATACACAATTGTGAGTCTATATCATACACTTCTGAAAAAAAGTCAGAATTGCGAGTAAAAAGTCAGAATTGCAAGATATAAACTGGTAATTGCAAGAAAAAAACATTTTTATCTCACAATTTACTTTTTTCTCACAGTTCTGACTTTTTTTTCAGAATTGCATGACATAAACTCACAATTGTGAGTCATGAAGTCAGAAAAGCGAGGTATAAACTTGCAACTGCCAAAAAATAAAGTCAGAAATTGCAAGACAACTCGCAGACTTTTTTCTCGCAATTCTGACTTTTTTACTTGCAATTCTGACTTTTTTTTCCAGAATTGAAATATAAACTTGCAATTGTTATAAAGTCAGAATTGTGAGATATAAATTCACAATTGCAAAAAAAAAAGCACATTTTTATCTCACAATTTAGACTTTTTTCTCGCAGTTCTGACTTTTTTTTCAGAACTGCATGACATAAACTCGCAGGGTATAAACTCACAGTTGCCAAAAAATAAAGTCAGAATTGCAAGAAAACTCGCAGACTTTTTTCTCGCAGTTCTGAGTTTATATCTTGCAATTCTGACAAATCTTTTTCTTTCTCAGAACTGAGATATAAACTTGCAATTGTTAGGAGGAAAAAAAGTGAAAATTACGAGATAAAAACGTAAATTCAAATTTAAATTCAGCACATTGTTTGCTACTCCAATTAAAATTTTTTGCAATTTCCAAAAAAATTTGGAATGGTGCTCAATGTTGGTGCCCAATGTTATGAACCCCTAGCAGTCAACAGAACCTGGCAACGACGTAATCGCTGTCAGTGTGAACAGTGTGAACAAACTAAGGACCCAGCTACAACACAACCCAAATCCAGCTCTCTTGGTTCACTAGCCTTTACACACCATCACTGCTACAAGAAATCACGAAAGCGCGAGGTAGGCAGGGCCCGACGTACAGTAGGGGCTTCAGTCTCTGAGCACTCTGGGTGGGACTCTCCAACCTGCTGCTTGTCAACAGGGGAGGGCAAAGCTAGCGGTTTGGGGGGCGGCGCCTGTGGTTTTTTGTCTGAACAGTCCGTAGGAGAGACCACCACGGTGTGCCTCCTCCACGCTCGTCTCTTTCGGCGCGTCTCCGGCGAGAGCTGCTTCCTCAGGCCGACGCTACGTAGGTCATCCGCCGAGCCCATCAGACGAGCCCGTACCTGGTCCGCCAGGGAACCCTGCCCAGTGGACAACAAGCAGCTCTTACTTCCAGGACCGGCTGCGGATATTGGCATGCACTCATTGCGCACGCTAACCCCTTTGGAGAAGGATTTGGCTTTTGGGGAAGGAGAAGGAGAGGATTCAGGGATTTGATTTGAACCTGACCGCCGTTCTCCTTCAGTGGCGGAGGAGCTGGACAGTTCAGAAAGGTCCACCGAGGGCGCTTTGGCTTTGTCTGCCTTTAGCCGACGCCGTGCGAGGGTGTCGCACTGTATGAGGCGGTGGGAGTTAAAAGAGTGGCGGCTGTGGAGGCGCTGGGAGGCGGATGATGAGTAAGAGGAGGTCGAGGGAGTAGATGAACGTGCTGCGGGATCTTCAGGACTGGTTGTGAGGGAAGGAGGAGGCGGAGTGAGGGGGGCGCCAGAGGGGGTCTGCGATTTGCAGTGTGCATAGAGGAAACTGCGTGGTGCAGTTGGTTCGGGTGAGGCTTGTGAGTTTTGGCTTGAGCGGCTTGGTTTTTCCGGCCTCTCTTGGGTGAGGGAGCGTGAAGCAAATCCGCTTTCGTTATCGGTTTCACTCACCAGTTCACTATGCTCGTCGTCTGCATCTTCACCCCGCCCCTCTGATGCTAAGCTCCGCCCCAGAGTGGACAAAGTAGAATAGCCTGACACAATAGACCGTGCATCATCTCCTCGCCAGCTGCGACTTTTCACTTCAGACCTTTGCTCTTCCTCCTCGCTCAGCAGCACCGCTGGTGCCGCTTCCTCTGTGGAGGAAATGCTGGGAACTACTTCTTCCTTCTGCTCTTGTGTCTTCTGTCTCTCACCCTCTTCTTCCTCTTCCTCATCTTCCTCCTCTTCTTCGTCATCCTCTTCTCCCTCCGCTCGAGGGGCACAGAAAGAAGCAACCTGCCCCATCTCTTGCAAGTCGTCTTTTTCGGAGATACAGGATTTAATGGGTTCATGCTCGGAATCGTCATCTGTGCTGCTCCCGAGGAGACGGGCGTTATGCCGTTTTCGGCGTTTGCGGGTCACAGCCGACATAATCGATAATGTCAGGATGTCCTTGGCAGTAAAGTCACGTTTTGATCCCCACGACCCCTAAGTATCAAATATTAAAAAAAAAGGAAAATAAAATATTAATTATTATGAAATAAAATACATAAAATGTATTATTTAATATTTAAAATATTTAAAAAAAAAACATTAAAACATTAAAAAGTAAATATTAAAATTATTATTAAAATACAATATAAATAAATAAACAATTTAACAATTAATAATAAATCAAGTGTGCGAAACAAATCAATAACAATACTTATTTTATTACATCCAAATACCCACAGTATTCTCCGCAACCTTTAAATCACAACAAACATATTAAATAGTTTTTGGTCAATACTGACCTTAGATTTTGCAGAATCACTGTTGGTTGAGTCTGGCCAGTTAAAAAAACAGAGAGATAGGGAGAGAGATTTTAAGAGGAAGTTAGTGAAATTAACAAATATTTTGGCACCATGTTAAATAAATGCTGTATTAATGAGAGGCACAGAGGAGGATCAACCTTGTGATTGTCAGTAAGTTAACTTAACACATTAATAAACAAGACCTGTAGCAGCCTCTGTGTCAATCATTACGCATCACCCCCATACACAGTGATTGTGAGACAGTGTTCACACAAGATCCAATATAAACAGCATCTTGTAATAAACAACAAGCCGTTGATTGTCAGTTAATGTTCCAATGTGAACAGGGTCTTAGGAGAAGAAGTGAAGGAGCCCACATATGCAGCGGTAAAGATAAAGCGCACACTGATGACATCACATCACATACGGATGACATCGACCCATGAAAGATGCTATGGAAAGGCAAGGCCAGAAACTGTAATTGTCAGAGGGGGAGAAGGACAAAACAAACACAGTTTGCCACCACACGCAGGCCCCGTTTACATGACTTGGGCGTCACTTTGTTTTCAGAAGTTACAAATTGTGAAGGCTTAGTTTTGGAAGCCTATTTCCATAAGTGAAAAAAAAAATTCAAGTTAATTGCGAGATATAAACTCACAGTTGTGACTTTTTCCCTAAGAATTGCGAGTAAAAAGTCAGAATTGTGAGAAAAAAAAGTCAGAATTTCTAGATGTAAACTCGCAATTGCAAAAAAAAACTCTTTCAAAAAGCTTTTTATCTCACAATTGTGAGTTTACATCTAGCAATTCTGACTTCTTACTCACAATTCTGACTTATTTCCTCACAATGCTGACTTTTTTAACTTGAAATTCTGACTTTTTTTTTCAAAACTGCAATTTTACATCTAGCAATTCTGACGTTTTTTTCTCACAATGCTGACTTGTTTTCTCACAGTTCTGATTTTTTAACTTTTGACTTTTTACTCACAACTGCGAGTTTACATTTAGCAATTCTGAATTTTTACTCACAATTCTGACTTTTTTCCCACAATGCTGACTGATTCACTTGCAATTCTGAAACTTATTTTCTCAAAACTGCATGATATAAACTCACCATTGCGAGTTATAAAGTCAGAATAGCGAGACAAACTTGCAGTTGAGAGAAGGAAAGCAAGTTTATCTCAATTCTGACATTTTTTTTTCGCAATTGCGAGTTTATATCTTGCAGTTGATTTTTTAATCAATTCTGACTTTTTACTCACAATTCTGACTTTTTTTTTACTCACAACTGACTTTTTACCCAATTCTGCCTTTTTACTCACAATTCTGACTTTTTTACTTGCAACTCTGACTTTTTTTTCAGAATTGCATAAGACAATTGTATGCAATTCTGCAATTTTATGCAATTTATAGAATTCAGAACTGCATGATATAAACTTTAAATTGCAAGTTATAAAGTCAGAACAGTGGGGTATAAACTTGCAATTGCGAGAAGTAAAGTCAGAATTGCGAAATAACACAATTCTGTCTGTTTTCTCGTAATTCTGAGTTTATATCTCACAATTCTGACTTAGTTCTCATAATTCTGACTTTTTTCTCAGATTTGAGATATAAACTTGCAATTGTATATTATCAAGTCAGAAATTGGAGATTTGTGAGATAAAAAGTCACAATTACATTTTTTACATTTTTAATTCAATGGCTAAAAATTGGCTTCCATACTTAGCTCTTAATATTATTTAGATTTTGCTCACATAATTTTACATGAAATTTACTTCTGTGATGCATACCATCACCGTTCAATGTTTTTTAAAGGAGAAACTATGGTCAAAAAAATTCAAAAAATCTTACTGACCCAGTTTGAACAAATCTGTATATGGTATAATCTATACTAAGCTGTACCTGCTTATTTTAAGTTAGTAACTTATTAAGTTACTATTTTTAATTATCATGCTCTAAAATTACAAAATATTAGATACACCTCTGCCATGAGCTATTCTGTTTGAATGCGGTTGGTTTGAATGAGAGAATAAAAAGGTATCCTGTTGACACCTATATTTAGCATTAGGATTAACACAGATGCTAACAGCAGATGTAAACGGGGCCATAAACACCTCCATCACTTGTGCACACACACTCATGAACACACACACAGAGTGCATGGCAGGCGAAACCCATCCTACCGCAGTGGCTGTTCCACAGGCTCAGCTAAGAGAAGGATGCAGAAATGTACAGAGAAAGACAGTAGAAAGTGAATATAATGAAAGAGATTGTTTAAAAAAGAAACCAAAACTCAGAAGAGCATTCAACATGCAGGAACACAGAAACATGTTGGACCTGCTGTTTACTAGTGTCACATGTTCAACTGACAGAACTGTCCATCCACATGCAGATGAAAGTATGTATTCTAGTGTTAGTCATCTGAAGTGGAATATGACTGCTAGCCCAAAGTCATCTAATGGAGACTACTGTCAGCTATAACTGGCTGTTAATCTGAACATTGTAACTGGTTAAGCACTCTCACCTGATGCCTCCCCTAGCGGGCCCGTCCGACCAATATTAGACAGGAGGTGATCTATGTTTGGGGCAGGCTGAACATCCTCTGTGTCCACTGGTGTCTGAGCGGTGACATTTAAATATTTAGACAACAGCCACAAACAAATGTACAATTTAAATGCTTAGTTATTTAGTCATACAGATCACTTAATGATTCATGAAGTAATTTTTAAGTATTAAGCAAACAAACCTTTTCATCTTTTTCATGATCTTCACTGAAAAACCAGGCATACTGTGTAGAGAGCAAAACAATCATGTAAAATCATAATTAAAATGATGACTAGCTATAAAACCGGTGATCATTTTTTGTCAGCTGTGTGTCTCACGTGTTGAATGAGTGTCTCCACAATCTTGTAGCGGTCAGGCATGTGGGTGACCATGTCTGTCATGTTGTCCTCTGAGGTCCGGACAAGAGTGGGGCCAAACACCAGCGCCAAATTACGCGGCTCCATCTGCACATACACAAGTGCTCAGTAAAACACGGCTAACATGAACTAGCATGCTACTGTATGCAACAGGTTAAATGAGCAACTCTTCTGCTTTTTTAACATTAAACGAAGTTCTGATGCTACTAATCGGTAATACAATTTAAAGGGGTCATAAGAAATCAAAATTCCCTTGATCTTTTGATATATAAGAGGTCATTGTACTATAAAAACATCCTTTAAGTTTCAGAACTCAAAACTTTCTCGTTAGCCTAAGAACAGCTTATATTGAAGCCACCAGAAGTGTAACTGTTTTTATTAGGTGGTCACTATTGCTTTGTCTGTTTAATATGTACTGAGTATTTATGCGTTGTAACCTAAATCACAGCAGCGTCCATCTATGAAGAATGTAGGCTGTTAAGCATACACAATTATTAGCTAATCATAGCACTGGGCGTTCACTTCCGATTCCACAATCCGCCATGCCTACTCAAACAGAGCGTTCAAAACAGGACATTAAATAGCCCATTACTTCTAAATTATGATGTATTTTGATGTAAAGGTCTTGATAGCATTATAAGTGGACCTCAGAGAACAGTACAAAATAATAAAAAAGCAGTTCATGACCTCTTTAATCAAAATTACTTATTCAAATCTCTAAACTATTTGCAGAAGTCTGTTTGGGTAAGGAAAACAACATAAGCCAGCTGGTTTTTAAACTCAACACAAATCCAAATTAATATATAAACAAAAACACCTGTGTTCAGTTATGCTATTGTAACTTTCCAAAGGTAAAAATGTAGCGTAATTTAAAATACCGAAATATCTGAATCACAGAAAAGCAAGTATTGCTCACTTTGTTCTTCTCAGAGTGGTCTGCCACAGTCTTTAAGTGTCCAATTAGAAATTTTAGAGTGTGGAAGTAATAATCTGGTAGATCACGTATCTGCAGGAAGACAAAGAGAGACAAAAAGGAAAATGTCAACAGAGAAACAAAGTAGAGAGAACACAAAATCAATGCTATACACTACCATTCAAAAGTATGGGGTCAGTATAGGCTTTCTGGCCCTGCATAGACAGCAATACAACTGTAACACTCAAGGCCCAGAAAGGTAGTTAGGACATTGTTAAAATAGTCCATGTGACATCAGCGGTTTAACCATAATTTTATAAAGCTACAAGAATATTTTTTGCATGCAACGAAAAAAAATACTGACTTCAGCCGCTTTTCCACTATCGGGCTGAACGGTTCTTAGAATGGTCAAGTGCGGTTCCAGTTGTGTTTCCACCTGAGCCTGGTACGGCACGGCACGATTACAAACCGTTCTCGGCCCGGAATTCTCGGCACGGTTAGACAACCGTGGTAATAGAGTGTGTGTGCTAAGCGGAAGAGCGCTATTTGATCAAACAGCCAAGTAAACAGCTACGCTGCGTTCATTGCTCATGCATTAATACTGTCAATAAATGTGGTATTTCTAGAAAGGTTTTACTTTCTGTGTCCATTTCCGTTGGCATGCATATCCCCTCAGCATTTGTTGGTAACGTGATACCTGTCGTCGCCTTCTGTTAATTTAATTTTTTGCGTCAAGAGTTGTGTCCTTTTTTTCTGTTATTTAACGAAGTAAATATCAGATACAAAAACTGAAATATCTGATCATCGTCCATATCGCTGTTTACATTGCAATTGAGTTACCAAGGCAACGACTGACGCATTTGTATTTACATTCCGAAGAGTTCCGTTATCAGCACCACAGTGGAAAACGAAACCGTATCCGTGCTGACTGGCCCGGATCGGCACGGAATGGAACGGTTAAGCAAAAAGAACGTTTCGGCCCGATAGTGGAAAAGCGGCTTGTATTCCACAATTTCTTCTTCTTTGTGTCAGTCATCAATGTGCGTTCGCATGAGAGTACCAAAACGCAAGCGTGAACGTGTCAGTTGCACTCCTGTCTATGTAGGGTCAGAAAGCTCTTTGATTTCATCAAAAATATTTTAATTTGTGTTCTGAAGATGAACAAAGAGGTTTGGAATGACATGAGGGTGAATAATTTTCATTTTTGGGTGAACTATCCCTTTAAACATGCGGAAAACAAGTTCATACCAATTTCTTCATTGTCTTCAGCCTATCACTGGCATTCTCCATCCGATTGGCCTCAATAAAGTCATTGTATTTGTCTTCAAGAGGAAATAGGACAAAGAAAAAATGTCACTACATGACATACTTCACATCTTTCATATTTCTTCAGGATTTCCGGTATATTTGCGGTTTTAAGCACATAAAATAGCTCTAAATCACAGTTAGCGTGTTTATAATCTCACCATCTGTGAAGAGGGGTTCTGGGAGTTTACGGAAAAAGGACTTCAGCAGGCTGCTGACCACATTCAGGTCTTGCCATTTCTGTACAGGAGTAAAAAGTGAAAGTACTTGTTGTTGAACCCAATTATCATTAAGTTCTCAGTATGAGGAAGCAATCTCTTAAACAATGGGAAGTGAATATAACCAGTATGTTGACTCAGTCTCAAAGAGCCAGTGGCAGTTTAACAATGACAGTGTCTCTGTGTGTGAGTAAACAACTCACCTCCTCAGCGGTGTTGATGTCTCCTCCTTTGTTGAGCTGCTCCTGCAGACTGGACACTACGGCATTGTTTCCTGGCACTCTGTAGATCCCTGTATACTCCAGTCCCATGTCCTCCACCAACCCACAGCAGATCTCCACAATCTGGGGAATGAACTACACAGACAAACACACAGACACATGTAAACACACTAACGTGAGCATTAGAAACACATTCAGCACACTGACTGCATAAAAGACATACCTTGTTGTTGGTAGCAGGCTGGCAGTCCTCTAGACGTACACCAAACGCTTTGGGACTTGCTTTCTTAGCTTTCTTCATTATATTTATGCCCCAAGGAGATTTAGGGGGGCTGCTCTCATCTTTGGCCTCGTGTTTTGGAGAACGTGGAGGTGCGCTGTTGTCTTGCTTACTGAGCAGAAATGTCATTCGAGGCACTCTGGGTGAGGAGTCTGGTTTATTACCCGTTGGACTACAGGAGGGAACCAAGAGCAAGCAGATCATTAAAAAAAAAAAAAATCTGTAACAGTAAAATGTGTTAAAATGCTACAGTGATCTCCAATCTTACCTTTGCTTCCTGTAGTCATTAAGTTTCTTATTGATGAGAGCTTGTCGTGAGAAACCCAATTCCTACAGACAAACATGAATAAAGAGCTTTTAAAGTTAAGCTCAAACACCAAATTTTGTGCAAACCACAGCCCACAGAGCCACAATGTTCTCAGTCTTCAGGGAAATCAGCCGACAAACTGTGTTAGCGGTAACGGCAACTACAACAAAATGTAAATTAAAGGGTTTTCATGCACTAAAACAAAACATAATTGGGGGGAAAACATACAAATAAATTGGAAAAATTAAAATAAATTACTTATAATAATTACTAAAATAAAAATAAAAATAAAATAAAACTCACTTCATTTTAAATGTAGTTTTTCCAAGTATGTTAGTTTTATTTGAGCATGTTCATAAAATAAAATAAAAAATGAAAATAAAATATAATGTATTTATTATAACGAAAATAAAATAAAATGTTCCAAGTATGTCAGGTTTTATTTTAGCATTTCCAGAAATAAAATAAAATAATAAAATAAAATAAATAAAGCATACTTCATTTTAATTTTATTTTTTCCAAGTCTGTTAGGTTTAATTGTAGCATGTTCATAAAATAAAATAAAAACTGAAAACAACATAAAAATGTACTTTATTGTAATGTTAGTTTTTTCAAGTATGTCAGGTTTTATTTTAGCTTTTCCAGAAATACAATAAAAAATCAAATAAAATAAAACATACTTCATTGCAGTTTTACTTTTTCCAAGTATGTTAGGCTTTATTGTAGCATGTTCATAAAATAAAATAAAAATTGAAAAAAAGTACTTTATTTTAATGCAAATTTTCCCACGTATGTTATGTTTTAAGTATTTCCATAAATAACATTAAATAAAATAAAATAAAACATTTATTTTAATTTTAGTTTTTCCAAGTATGTTAGGTTATGTACATAAATGTACATAACATGTCCATAAATAAAACAAAACAAAACAAAATAAAAAAGACATACTTTATTTTAATTTAAGTTTATCCAAATATGTTTTATTTTTAGTATTTAATTTAGTAAATTTAATTTAATTAAAGTTCTTAATTTCGATCTTAGTTCCTCCAGGTACGTCAGGTTTTATTTTAGCATGTCCATAAATAAAAATAAAATAATAAAATAAAATAAAAATTTATTTATATGGATAAAATCACATATATTTTACAAGCCCATATTTTATGATCATATTCACATTTACTAGCAGTGATAGCAAAGCCTTCTTACAGTAAACGGCAGTAAGAGAGGAAGCAGATCTCAAAAACAAACACCATTTAAACATGCACTGGTTCCTGTACTGGCAATGACAACCTCAACAATCCAGCGTCAAACGTCTGGACAAACCCAGAGCAACAGATTTAGTCTTGCCATTTCATTCGGTCGAAGCCATCATTCTCACCTCGTTGTCAGTCTTGCTGTTTTCTCTGATGACTCTGATCCACTCCAGCATATCCTCTCTGTCCTCGGCCTGCAGCAGGTATTCACAGAAGTCCTGTGTGGTCAACCTCAGCGCATGCTTGCGCTTCGTTTCGCTGTACGCAATGTCCACAAGGCAGCCTCGGATGCTGATTGGCTGCTCCTCTTCGGCCCCGCCTCCCAGCGCCGCCCCCTTGAGCACTGCCTCTCGCTTGTCTTTGTAGAGGAACAGAGAATGGGAGCGAAGCACGGAGAACACCCGCCTCCACGGCCAGATGGCACTACCCACCTTCTGCAAAAGAGAGAAAAAAGACAAATGCCATCCATCAGATCATACAGGTAACTAATTACTCATTAACAGACACTTTTATCCAAAGAAACTTATAGTAAGGTGAGTTTGAATCCAAACCTTTTTGGCTATAAGCCCACATCATTATCTAAGCCACTAACAACTGTTCCCCCGGATTATAAACAAACTCTTGCTGTCTGTTTGGCTTACCTTGCCCTTCTCCGTGTGGATCTGTTTAAAGTGGAGCCAGCCTTCTCTCTTCACGTCACTGTAGCTGATGCTGCCCAGCTCCGAGGTAGAGTGTCGTTTAGAGCGAGCCTCCTCCGCAGCACCCAGACTGTCCAGAGACTAAACCGTGACACAGGATAGAGAAATACACATCTGTGACACTGACATGGAACTACAGTATATGAAGACCCAGAATACAGGAAGAAAACATTTAAAGCTGTATACCACAAAGTTTTAAGTTACAATATTATACAGTTTAAAATAAAACGGACATTTTTAACTTCCTAATCCATTCTTGGGTTATTGGAAAATGTTAATGTATAGCTAAAAACTATTTAGGCACTGCTTTAGCAAACACGCATATTCAGTTGGAAATAGATGATGGAGAGGTCAAAACTGTTATTATCGTATGGATTATAATATGGCTGGAATCCTGTATGCTGACCAGTGTTGTTACTGTTAACTAAAACTAAAACTATTAAAAATAGTATAGAATTTAAAT
>JAHKKF010516605.1:4687-15757 GCA_019740295.1 Labeo calbasu | reverse complement strand
TTTATTTATTTATTTATTTATTTATTTATTTATTTATTTTTCAGTACTTGGCCAAATGTTAATTGCCTTTGTCTTTTATCACAAAAAATAAGTCTTAATTTTTATATTTGTACTATTTTTATTTTATTTTATTCTATTTTTATTTATTTATTTATTTATTTTTGAGTACACGGCAAAATGTTAATTCCCTCAGTCTTTTATCACAAGATGTTTCTTAACATCTTTACATTTCAACAAATGTTCTGTAATTTACCAAGGTTTAGTGGTATTCTTTTGCATATACAATCACAAAAATGCTCTTCTGATGTATTGAAGCAACGCTCCGTTTCCTCACCTGCTGCTGATGACAGCGGCAGCATAATTCATTCTTCTCACATAAATTAGCATATTTTCCTTCAAGTTCTCTCTTTGTACCTCTGTTCACCTCCTAACTGGCACGATGTTGGCGAAGCGCACTGTGTTTGTGCAGGTCTGTGTTCAGTAATGAATGCAAATGGATGTCGTTCAATACGCCGGCGCTGGACAAACAGGCCGAGCGCATACGCGACGCTGATCAAAGCCTTTTGCTCGAGCTCCTGACATTTAGAGGCCAAGATTTTCATTACGCAGAGTGATTAGACGACAGGCAGAGACACAAAGAGAGACAGAAGTGAGGAGTGACGCAGAGAGACGAGAACAGACGGATGAGATCAACAGCGCTGCCCTGCACACAGGTGGATGTGATATTAAACGTGTCCAAGATCTTGCTGAACACGCGAGAAACGCCTATGATATGACAGAGGAACCTTCCTCCAGCAAAATAAGTCCATTTAGTATCTGTCAAACTGTCTTGAGCGTTAATAAAGTAGCGGCAGTGGTAGACGTGGGCGGTTCGGACGACATCTCACATCTCACAGCATGAGTAATTCTATATAACACTAAGTTGGGTATATTTCACAACGTAGTTACATTTTTCCTGGAAATATAATGACAAGATGGTTTAGATATTACAGGGCTGTGTGGAAATGCCTATTTTATTTGAGTGAATGAATACTTAGCATGATAACATCAACCCTGCATCCTGCATTTTTTCATTTTTCAAATTATAAATATTTATCAGCTTTAATGCACTTGCTTTGAAAAAAACAATGGTGGAGTAAAAATTTTCACTCAGAAATTGCACATTGAATTAAACGTGGAAATTTGATGTAGAACTAAACTAAAGTACTAGTTTCTTGTAAAACGTGCTCCAGTAATCTTAGTTTAATTTACAACTTCAAAATATGATTTTTTTTTTCAATAGTGCATCAAAATACCAAAAGCTGTCAAGTAATTTTTACTTTGAATTCTCCATTTTCACTGTGAATTATAGTCATCAGACATGGGCTGAAAATTGAACAAACAGTTGTAATTTGGCTTAGACGGAGACAGAAATCATGTCTTTGTGGCAGTTCTTCTGATGATTAAGAAATAACACAAGACTTCTTCACCTTACAAGTGGTAGTCAAATCAAAAATACTACAAAAAGCATCTGATAAAGCATGACTTGATTGAGCAAAACAGATACTATTTTTGGAATCAGCATCACAAAACTGGAAAGAAAATTATGCAGGGAGGTGCTTTTTCTTTTTTTCTTTTGAACTTGATGAACACAAACCATGTAAAAAAGATGTTAATATATTCGCATCATGTCACACCGGAGTTAAAAAAAGATTCAAAACTGATCAAAGTGACATTTACGACACTAAAAGTTTTGGTGTTTCTTAGCAACCAAAAACAATTAAACTCATACTGTGCCTAACAAACACACAATTAACGTTGTTGCTCCTTTTTCGCTGTTTTTGTTTCTCACTCACTTCAAATAACATACAGAAGTCCTGGACAGTAAACAAATATACCATGGTATCAACAGTCAAACAAAACCACTACTTGTCATAACTAAACTGGTGATCTTGAGTTAACCAGCACAAATTAAATGCTCTGACTGCTAAAATACTTGATGGTAGTTCAAAGCTGCAAAATTCACAATTTGATTCCTGTATTGTAATCGTACAAGGCAAAATCTGTTTCATGATTTCAATATAGTAAAAAAAATAAATATAAACAGAAAAAAGAATGTTGTCATTTATATTCATTTACTATACAAATGGATAGTGAGATAACTAAGTTAAGTTCAGTATGCAAATAAATGCAAGAAAAAACCCCAATCACAATTCAGTATGCAAATAATCAAGATAATCAATCACACAACATCATTACTGACAATGAATTCTGAACATATAATGAGATAACTTTTTATTAAACATATTGTACATAAAACGGCCAACAAAAACAGTTTGAATGAAGCATATTCAGCGGTTTTGATTGAATTACTGCAATAGTTTTAGAGGTTCAGATCAAACTCTAGCCCAGCTAACAAAATTATGTTCTAGGAACGTTCATCTAAAATCACCATCAAGTTGTGAAAACACTATTTTTTAATGTTATTTTAAATGTTCCATTTAGTTTTTTATTGTATTAAGAATGTTTCTTTTTGGTTATTTGAATGTTAGAGGAACATCCCATTGTATCATTTTGAAAACGTTACAAGAATGTTACATTTGGATGTTCTCTTAAATTTAAAACACCCATTTTTTATATTTTTAGAACATTTTTTCTAGGCTACACGAATGTTAGAGGAACATTTTATTTTATCTTTTTGAAATCGTTATTAAAAAAAACTTCAGTTGTGATTTTTTTTAAACCTTCAAAACATCTTTTTTTTTAAATTGTATTTACAATATTTCTTCTTGTTTATGCAAACATTCCATTCTAGCATTCTAAAAACAATATGAAATGTTACATTTGAATGTTCTCTTAAAATTTCATGGCTATACGAATGTTTATTCGTTTTCATTTTACATTTCATTTTATCTTTTTGAAATCGCTATAAAAACTTGTGTTGTGATTTTTTTTAAACCTTTAAAACATCCGTTTTTTTTTTGTTGTTGTTGTTTTTTTATGTATTTACATTGTTTCTTCTTGCTTATGTGAACATTCCATTGTAGAATTCTAAAAACAATATGAAATGTTACATTTGAATGTTCTCTTAAAATGTAAAAGACACATTTTTTTTTTTAATTTTAAGAACATTTTTTCTTGGCTATGCGAATGTTAGAGGAATTTCATTTTATCTTTTTGAAATCACTATAAAAAAACTTTGAAACTTTGAACTTTGATCAGATTTTTTTTTTAAAGCTTCAAAACATTTTTTTTTTTTTTGTATTTACAATGTTTCATCTTGTTAATGTGAACATTCCATTCTAGTATTCTAAAAATAATATGAAATGTTACATTTGAATGTTCTCTTAAAATGTAAACACACATTTTTTATCATTTAAGGACATTTTTTCTTGGCTATGGGAATGTTAGAGGAACATTTCATTTTATCTTTTTGATATCACTGTAAAAACTTTAGTTGTGATTATTTTTAAACTTTTAAAACATCTTTTTTTTTTTTATTGCATTTACAATGTTTCTTCTTGTTTATGTGAACATTCTAGCATTCTAAAAGCAATATGAACTGTTACATTTGAATCTTCTCTCAACATTTAAAACACATTTATAACTTTTCTTGGTTATGCGAATGTTAGAGGAACAGTCCATTTTATCATGTTCAAACAGTTATGAAAATAACATCATAAGGACATTCTAAGAACGTTGTTCTAAGAATGTTTTCCGTTTTCTTTCAACATTAGGAGAACATGTATCACATACGAATACTGTTATGGGAATTAATAAAGGTTATGGGAATGTTCCCTTTTATCTGGGAATAAGAATGTAGGAAATGAATACTAAAAACTGAAGATATATTGAAATAAAGAAACAGACAATATGAGGCAAATCCCGTTGATTTGAACTGTCTATTTGTGCTGAAGCTTGTGTAATGCTATGTAACTCTTCCCAGATGACCTCTGTGTTGTCAGGCAGCGATTTACCCGTTGAACGCTCACCACGCAAACAACAGCCCGTTGAGAGCCCAAATGAGCTCATGAGAGGAGCAACAATCAGACATGTGTGATTAATCAACCGAATGATTTATCTGAGGACAAAGCCTTATTTACCAGTATATACGTGTGCGTGCGCGTGTGTTTTCCAGCAGTATTTCCCAATACGTGTATCTTAAATGTTTGTGCTTTGACCTTCATTGGGTTTGTCTTTTTGGCTTTGGCCAGAGTTGGGAAATCTAATCTCATGATTTGGGAATTGTATGATCCGTGTTTTGTGGAATGTTCTCACACACCCATGAGCCTGATGTGACATTGATATACTGTAGAGCGGGGAGTGTTTTAACTCACTTTGTTTGAATTGTCTGCGTATAGTTTGCTCTAAATGTCTCCGACTTTGATATAATATTCCCACATGTGTCTGCTTCAAATTAAGCATGCTCTGAAATCAACGACTTATCCTTAAACTGTGTAAATGCGATGTCAAGTTTCACTCCTGTAGCTCATTTCTGACTGGTTAAATGTCCACGTATTGCATGCAAAATTTGCATTAACGACAGGATGATAGAAATGATAGGAAAAGCACTGGATACACAGATGCCGAATAAGATAAACTCTTCACAAACTCATGTTCAGGACTACATTACATCGCACTTAAAAGTGTGTAAATGTCATCGCATTAGATAATAAAACAATTACACCAAATGTCATCTCTGCAGGCAAAAGATGCTAAAAGATGCTGCTGCTTTTCTCAGATATCATTGCATCTTTTCCAGCTGAATACTGTTTGAGAGTCTCCAAGCCTGGCAAAGCTGGTTTAGTTGATCAGCCACATTGTCTTCAAGTCTGACAAGTGCCAAAAACCCATCTAAATTAGACCAGCTCACACATTTTAGTTCAAATCAGCTGGTATTTTGGTGATTTGTAGTGGATGTACAGTATGAAGTTCACAAAAGTGCTTGAGCTATTTTTCATTTAGAACAAAAAACACTTGCTTGGTATTTTGTATTATATTCACATTAATAAATATTTTTAAACTGAATATAATTGTGGTGTTGGTCTCAAAATTATTTTTGAGCTATTTATAATATTTAAAAATATGTTCTAAGGGTGTTTTGCTAATGTTCCCATTAAGTTATGAAACTCTTATTTCTATATGTTCTCAAACATTGTTGGTTATGTGAATTTAAAGATAACATTAAGGGAACATTCCAATTTATTATTCTAAAAGAATGTTCCTTTTGTATGATTTCTAAACCATCTGAAACTAGTAACATAAAAATATGAGATGAACATCCAACTAAAACTTTCCATGAATGATAAATGATATTCTTGTGCTACCATTCTGAGTAAGTTCATGTTTGTTTATAATAACCTTACAGTAAACCGTCTAATTTAGACCAGCTGACATATCGTACTGGTCAGCTGAGACCAACAAACCACCTTAGACTGGTTTAAGCAGCCATGAGTCATATTTATTGCTCAATGATTTTTAGTGATGTATGAAGTCAGTTCTCTTCACGTTCATCACATTCACTATTAACAAAAGTGCTTGAGCTATGCTTCATTCAAACAAAAAGCGCTTGCTTTGGTATGTTGTATTATATCTATATTTAAACTGAACGTAACTCTAGTTTTTGTCTTAAAAGTGTTCATTTCTGATTTATAATGTGCAATGGCAGTTTACATGGATATCATCATGCAAATCACATCAAAAGTTGATGTGGTCTGTAAGACTGAGTACAAGTGCAACTTTGCGCATGCAAACATATACATAAGTTTAACCGTTAAACACACAAATGAAGCCCAATAACAGCTCAGTGACATCTTTATGTACATTTTAGTGAATAAAACATAATACTTTCATCTTTTCTAGCTAAAAACTGGTTAAATCAGTCTTCCAGTCTAGCTGGTTTAGTTGATCAGCCACATACTCTCTATGCCTGGCATGTGGCAAAAACCCCTCATCTAAACTAGCTTAGTGGTTAAACCTGGTTTAAGCAGGGCGTTTTGTCTAATCATGAGTCATTTTACCTCAATGATTTTTAGTGCATGTATAAAGTCAGTTCTCCTCACGTTCAACACATTCACTATGAACAAAAGCGCTTGAACTATCCCTCATTCAAACAAAAAGCACCTGCTTTTGTATGTTGTATTATATCTACATTTAAACTGAACGTAATTGTGGTTTTTGTCTTAAAAGTGTTCATTTTGAGCTATTTATATAATGATTTATAATATGCAATGGCAGTTTACATGGATATCATCTGCAAATCAAAGTTGATGTGGTCTGTAAGATTGAGTACAACTTTGTGCATGCAAAAATGTGCATATGTTTAACCGTTAAACACACAAATTAAGCCTAGCATCAGCTCATGTCTGCAAATTTAACATCATAATTTCATCTTTTCAAGCTATAAACTGGTTAAATCAGTCTTCCAGTCTAGGTAGTTTAGCTGGTTTAGTTGATCAGCCACATACTCTCTAAGCCTGGCATGTGCAAAAAGCCCTCATCCTATCTTAGTGGTTAAACCTGGATTAAGCAGGGTGTTTTTTCCAATCATGAGTCACTTCCCTGCATGAATGAAGTCAGTTCTCCTCACTTTCAACACATTCACTAGTATAAACAAAAGTGCATGAGCTGTTTTTCACTCAAAATAAAATGCACTTGCTTTGGTATTCTGTACTAATACAATGACATTCAGACTTTTTAAAGCATGACTTCTTGGTTTTTGGTATTGCTTTATATCTAGCCAACACTGTAAAAGAAACATTTTTTAAAGTTGTAAATGAAGATGATTGGAGTATGTTTTACAATGAAATACTATTTCAGTCTTTGTAGTTTTATTCTACTCCTTTGCAATTACGTATGAAATATAGTAGCAATTTCTGAGTGAAAACTGTTTCGAATTAAATCCCACACCAACATTTTTTCAGTGCACGACACACACACACACACACACACACACACAGATTGAACAGAACAGCTACAGTACTGCAGTTTCTAAATAAGCAAGTATCTTACAGCACTACAACTTCAGATTACTTTCACAAGAAAAACCTACTGAATACAATACTGATTTGAAACTGATTTGAATTTGCATTGCATGTATATTCTTGCATACACTACTGCATGCTACTATATTATGGTTCACTGATGCAACAGAGGGAATACATATATACTGTACACAGATGTGCACCTACATCAACAACAGACATTCACACTAGATGCTCACAGGGACTGAGCCCTTGGAGAACCACCATAAGACAACATGCTCACAGGTGAGTCCACAGGGAAAAGACAAAATAATCTTATTTTAGAAAGGCACAAAACACTGCATGCACACAAATCCCACAGGTCCATTTCAACACTTCTGCAGTCCCCAAGTCTCCAATATTCAAGCGTTATTCACATTATTCACCACCAAACTTATGCCTAAATCAATGTGCATGTTTCATCTATTTGAAAAGGGCTTCACAGAAATCAAACATCAAAATCACAACCATGCAAAATCCGGCCGTCAGAATGAGCAACAAATGTCATTTTAAGCCGAATGCAACTGTACTGTGGGATCAAGCACATTATGACTGCATTATCTCATCCTTTCAAACATTCGCTCGTCTTCTGCATTATGTCCCTAGCGCGGTAATCTGCTTTTACTGGGTGAAGCCCTCAAATGTGATTACTTCACAACAGATAACAAAGAAAAAAAAAAAAAGCCTATCTATGCCACAGCATGGAGCATGAATTAAAGCTACACTATGGCCTTAAGGACTCCATAAATCCGATGCTAAACAGGGGCTCATCCTACTGAGTGAGTAGGGCCACCTACTGGGGCTGTTTATATTGCATGAGTGGGTTTTAATTGGAGGAAGAGCTGCAAAACTCTTACAATGTGGATAAAACTCGCCGGACGGTTTATGAGTTGACATAACGCATAGAACATATATTATATATTAGTGTGCGATGATGCAAAAGTGTGTTTTTCGTAGCTGCTAAGATTCAAACTTCAGATCTGAGGTGAAAAAGTTGCATTAACTATGAACTCGGCTGGAAGTATATGTTGCCAAAGAAAACTTTCTTTTTCTGTTCTTAGTCAATTCCAGAAGAAAATCTTGATTTTACAGGATTTCTGCCTAGGCAGAAAGTTTTACAAAAGTTTAATAAATGGACCTCAAAATGATACGCACATTAATATCTCTTATTAAGCTGAATGCATGTCATTTTGAGCTATACATACGGATTTGCAAAGACAGTTTACATGGAAATCACCAGCAGCACATCAAAATATAACTTTTTTAAGTTGATATGGGAAAGATTTGAGTCTTCTTCGACTTCTCCAAGTCGTGCATGCTCAAAAATGTACAGGTTTAACAAATAAGCACACAAAATGTGCCAAATATCAGCTCAATAACATGCATTTCTGTGAATGCAATAGCCAAATGACCCCATGCTGTCTATATATCTATAAATACTGAAGGCAACTGTGGTAGGAAAAGTTTTCAAAGATCAAGTCACTAAATCCAAATTATTGAGTTCAGATTTTCTCACTCATTATATGTAAATCATCCTCAAATCACCATGGATTAAGCCCATTAATGATCAATAGGACTTTAAGGCAAACCTTCTGCATAACCACAAGCTGTTCTCCGCTCGAGTCTAACTGAAGTGCAAGCATAAATGAGCTTTTCGCCAGAGTTTGTGATGTGGCACGATGTTGGCACCTCGTCCTCACCTGATATCTCCTGATGTGGCACATTATGGAGACTGAAGCCTTTGGTCGTGAACGCCTGGCGCACATCGCCGCAGCTGCGCGATTTTACATCTCCAGCACATGACAGCGACAATAGAAGCGATAAAGAAGTGAAAACCACGACAGGTGTCTTCAACATCCCTCCTGCGCGCAAATCCAGCCGATGCGTAAAAGCGCAAAACCCGCAAGACGCGCTCAGCGCACCGGCGTCTCCAGCTGCAGGTGGACAAATGTTTCAATCATTCAATCGCTCGTCAATGATCAATCACGCTCTCTGTCGCATCCGGTTCATAGCAGAATTCTCCGACGGATCCGCTCAAAACGAACGCGCGTGTGATTGGAACGGCGAAACCTCCAGAATAGATCCGGAGCGGCGCGCTCTCAACTTCTGCTGTGTGTTTCTATCAGCGGAGAGAAAGTAGCAATCCCCTCTCTCTCTCACTCTCTCTCTCTCTCTCTCACACACACACACATACACCAACACAGACAAACCGCACAACCCAGCGGTGAGTGTGAGAACATGGAAAAACACGGACTGGATTCGTGAAAACGCATGGAGTTTTGCTTTGGGAGGTGCTGAAGCAAAAACTAGAACACATTTTACTGAAATAATAATAAATACGTAATACTATGACATACAAAATTACAACAATAATACATTTAATCAACTGTAATGATTCATAAATTAATGAACATTATAATTTTTTTTTTTAATTAACATTAATAAATATTAATCATGTTGGTGTCGTTTTGTCTCATTTTTATAGAAAGTGCAAAAACAAATATGCATGATATCCCTTTTTAATGTTTTAAGTTTTTGCACTCATTTATTTTTATTATAATTCATTTTAAACTTAAAAAATAAAAAGCAAAGAAATAATAAATATATTGCAATGTGTTTTTATACATGAGTATTTTAAAATATTTATATTAATTTTTAAAATATTAATTATACGATAAAAAATAAATAAACATTAATAAATGTAATCAATTTTGATGCTTTTTAATGTAATTTTGTATTTGATATGAAATAAATATAAGTTTAAAAATGCATGACATTGACTAAAAGAAAGATACCTATTTATAAATTAACTTTTACGTAAATTTTACTCTTAATTCATAATATTTTTAATCTTTTATTTTTAATTTCATAAAGTAATATAATGTTAATTGCATGTGAAAAAAAAATACTTTATGTTTGCCCATTGCTTATCAGTCAATTTCTTTTTCCAATAGCTTATGTTGAGTGAAAGAAAGAAAATATATTTAATAAATAATAATAAATATTTAATATATAATATTTAAAAATGTAATCTGTTTTAAAATGTTTTGTAAGTATTCATAAAATAAAAAAGTGTATAAAATAAACATTAATAGATGTTATCAATTTAATAGATTTAATAAATTTTAATGCCACTTTAATTTTAACACCATGAAATATATGTAAAAATAGGCATGACAGACTAAAAGAAAAATGCCTTTTTTTAATAATAATAGTTTTTTTTTTAAATGTAAAATCTTAATTAAACTTTTTTAATCATGTAAGTTTTACTCCTATTTTATCTTATTTTAAATTAATTTATACTTTTTTAAAATCTTTTATTTTTAATGTTACAAAGAAATATAATGATAATTTTATGTGAAATTAGATATCTTGTCCATAAGATCAAAAAAAATCTTTTTTGATGTTTTGTCCATTTCTTATCAATTGATTTTCCCAATTGCTTATGTCGAAAGAAAGAAAGAAAGAAAGAAAGAAAGAAATAATATTTAATAAATATTAATACATATTTAATATATAATATTTAAAAATGTAATCTGTTTTAAAATGTTTCATGTACAAGTATTTTGAGGTATTATATTATAAAATAAAAAGTTTATAAAAGAATATAAATAACAATAGATTTAATCAATTCTACTGCCATTTTATTTTTTGCAAAATGAAATATATGTAAAATAGGCATGACAGACTAAAATAAAAATCTAAATATTATTATTTTTTTAATTATTAATTTTAATTATTTTTGATGTTCAAATTGCTTTTCGATCAATTGCATTTTCCAATTGCTTATGTTGAGCGAGCGAGTGAGCGAAAGAAAGAAAGAAAGAAAGAAAGAAAGAAAGAAAGAAAGAAAGAAAGAAAGGTGTCTCCCTCTTTTACACACATACACAGATAAACCGCACAGCCCAGTGGCCAGTATCAGAACAAAGAAAACACGGACTGGATTCATTGAGGCTCATAGAGTTTTGCCTGGGGAGTTCCTGGATCTGGAATCTCTAAGCTCAAGCTGTCAGCATCTGATTTATTCATCATGCTCTGCCCTTTTTTATGCAATTCAAAGGATTTTGTA
>JAHKKF010516604.1:5069-24207 GCA_019740295.1 Labeo calbasu | reverse complement strand
CCACTAAACCTGTCCCTAACCTTACCCTTATTCCACCTCAATAACAGCAAAAGTGTTTTGCAATATAATATGAACACAATAAGTACACTGTACTTATTTTTTTTTTTTTTTTATGCAAGTACAGTAGTTAAGGTCACCTAATATAAAGTTGGACCCGTTTATCTTTATATTTTCTTTTTTATTTTCTATAAATGCTTGTATTTTGCTTTATTTTTATTTCAGTTTTAGTTTTAGTTTAAGTAACTTAAACTCTTAGTTGCAAATATGACATTTTCAAATTTCATGTAACTTGAAGTTTTTCATATATCATTTATATTTCATTTAATTTAAGTTTTATTTAAATTATAAAAACTACTGACTACTAAGAGTTAACAATAAACGCACTGCTGTCATGGCAGAAAACAATCTTGTTCCAAACTTTCATGACTTCCTTTCATTTTAATTTTTACTAGTTTTCAAGATTAGTGTGGTAAATCTTTTTCATATGTAATAAAAGTAAATAACAGCTGAAGATATTATGCTTCAAACTGACTATAAAGCATTTTATATACCAACTCTCTGACACCATACAATGAGAAAAAAACCAGAATTTAAGTGATAATTTTGAGTGAGTGATGATAATTTTGAGAGTGAACTGTCTCTTTAATTATGTACAGTGGGGTTGTGCATTGAAGAATTTCCATTTGCATTTCTATACATTTGAATGAGTGTTTCTGACCTAAATACCATCAGTGCGAGTGCTACTGAAGCTTAATTTCCTGAAACTTTGGCAAATATTTTTTGAGTGTAAGCTGTGCAGTGGTGAAGTACAGTCCTTTTAGGGGAACACTGAGTAAGTTTGTATTAGCAAGAAGCCAACAGGCATACAGTTGAGTGTCTGTCGTTTATTGTTAGCCCTGAAATATTTATAACCCCCAACTTCCCCCAAAATATCTTGCCACGCCTTGAGTCACTTAGCCCCAGACAAATGTACACAGTGGAGGATATATTCTTTCTTTCACTTCCCTCACTGCATCTTGCCTTCTCTCTCTCTCCCTCTCTCTCTCTCTCTCTCTCTCTCTCTCGCTCTCTCTCTCTCTCTCTCTTGCTTACACGTTCTCAGATCATCTTTGTTGCCTCCTCTCTGCACCCATCCCCCCATTTTCTTTGTTTTCTCTCTCTCTCAGCCTACAGTACTGCTGGTTCGGATGAGGTGATTGGTAACAGATGGTGCCGCTTTAAAAGGGCAAGGAATTTAGTGCCCTTAGTAGGTCACTGGGCCACAGTCTCTCTCTCTCTGACTCTCATCCACACACACAGCTGACTTTTGTATACACCGTCCCTAAATACCTTCAATCAAAAGTAATGTTTTAACATGAGGATCAAATGTAAGGACCATCAAAGCCTAGGTATGAGTGTGCATGTCAGGAATACTTGTACATTTTCAAGCTGGGCAACAACAATACTTTGTAAGAAATGCTAAAACATGGCAACTGTTATCTTAGAAAGTTATTTCAGTTACCATTAGTTATTGCATTTTTTGATCATTTTAGTTTATAAAAAATACAACTGGTAGCCTGTGTTAGCTCAGTCCCATTAAAAAATATTAAAGGATACACCTTATTTTTTTTAGGGGTTCAAGCGCGTAGCGCTGAAACCCTGTTGTAATTGTTAGAATGGTCATGGATCATCGATCTCCACGTAAAACTGTGCAGACCAAACTGTAAGTCGTAGAGACTTAAAACTTGGAGGGATGGTAGTACTCAAACCACCGGCAGTGTGACCAAGGCTTCGCCAGTCAGCCTGAGGGGGGCGCTACAGTGATCAAAAGTATGAAATCGCTCATAATTCCTAAACCGTAAGTCGCAGGCTCAAGTGTCATACTAAATCCACACTTCAGATTAGATTGTGAAAAACATACTTTTGCAAAGTAGTCCTAGGTTTTTCACCCGATCGGAAACCAAACCATTGCAGAAAGATTCTCTGGAGAGTGAATATCAATATTTATCAAAAAAAAAAAATTGAACTTTCGATCACAAAGGGGCTCCAAAATGTTCAAAAGGGGCAAGGCCACTTTTAGTAAAATTCCTATAACTCCTATACGGAATGAGATATCTCTGGCAAACTCAGAACACTTATGTAGAAGGTCAACCTGAGGTCACAGGGAAAAAAACTGCAGAGCTTGGCCACTTGGTGGCACCATAAGAGGGAAAAAAACATAAAAAAGGTCCACAACTGTTCAACAATTTGTCCTATCCACATGAAAATCAGTCTGCATGGTCTTGGTCTAAACTGCTGCAAGTGTCTACAAGGACATTTGCGTATCTCAAAAAACAACCACTGCAAATTGTGCAGGTTTTCACACATATGCGTGATATTCATATACAATAGAACTCCTCATTCTGGACAACTTTGCCTCTAGAACCACTGCTGTCAGTTAAATAGTTTGTTAAATGATTGAACTCTCTGGACTCTCTAGGCCAATAATTATCAATAAAAGGTTGAAATTTACCTTTTGGGAAGCTATAACTGGGTCGTTTAGAAAAGGGACCTGTCCAAATTTACCCAAAATCCTACAAAGCTTAAAGGAAAACTCAAAACTTCACAAAACCGACTGAGCACATACGACAGGTGCTATAACTGTGCTGAGCACAGTTGGTGCTATAACAGTCATGAACATTAAAAAACATCATATTATGGTAAATTACCTAAATTTGCCAAAAATGCTTTCTTAATCATCGATTTAGGTGGGTACAGCCTTGCTAAATAATATGTAATCTCATTTTCCTAATATGCTTAAATGCCTTAAGTGCTTGAACCCTGGTAATAAACTACACAACTTTGTCCCAAATTACAACCTGGGCAAGCTGACGCTAGTTTCTAAAAGTCAAAGTCAGTCAAAAACAGATTTCACAAAATATGATAATTTTAAAATATGAAAATCTAATACTTTTATACACATAAAACAAATTTATTCAAGTCAGACGGAAGCAGATGAAGTGGCTTAGCAGGCAACTCCATTCATTATAATTGGACTGATCTAGTTTTGTCGAGTCGCAACACGGTGCTTACTTCCAGTATAGACATTGTGCCAGAGGTGGCTCTCTGTTGTCATGACAATCAGCGAGTCTCTTGTTTTCTGTCTGCAGTATATGTTTATTTTTAATTATACTAATTTATGAGAAATGATTTGAACCGCAGTCAGCTAATTTTTAACCCCTGCTCTAGACTGTTCACTACCTGATTACCTTTGCATTGTTTGTAAAGTCTCATTCCCCTCAGATGAACAATAAAACACAAAGCGGTCATCTCCCCTGTGTTGTGACCTCAGCTGTTCTTACCGCCGCACTTTCACTCCAGCATTTTCAAAACTGTAAACACCTTCGGTTTTTCAGACGGGGAGAAAATAAAAGCAGTTGCAGACTGCAGAATACATACAGCTGAAATGTCGCACTGTCTTGACCTTGAGCGCAATTATGGCATGCTTTGATAGTCTGGCGCTATCAGATGGCAGTTGTGAATCTCTTTGACAATTTATAGTCTTTTGGATCATAAGAACCAGAAGGAAATGTGATTCTGTGATGCAGCAGAACAGCTGTTATGAGAGATGCTGGTGGTTAATCTTCTGCGCTCAGAATGAAAAAAAAAAGTTATTTATGAGCAGCTCTTTGAGTGTTTAAAATATTAAACAGAAGCTTGTCACATGTTCCTGCCCTAAAGTCTTACTGTAAAAGCCTATACTTGTTATGAAAGTAAAATCAGCTCAGTGATAGCTGCTTTGTCAGTCTTTCACAAACTGAGTGACCTTGAAAACTGTGAACTTTATTAAAACTAAACTTTTTTTTTTTTTGCTTTTTTAATCCATCACCATTTAGTGGGTGTTGCTCTGTGGTTCCAGTGATGTTCTAACTGTTTCTGTTTGTTGATTTGTGGTGTTCTGGGATGTTAGGTGTTGTCAGGTGGTTGACAGGGTGTTCTAGCCAAACCAGCCCACTCCCATTCTTTGGTATATTCTGCTTTCTAGATATGACTCAAATCCAACCTTCAATGTAAATGTATTTTTTTTTCTCCCTGTGAAAATTGTCATAACAGTAGTAAACACCCTTATTCAACAAAACACAATTTGAGGTATCATTCATGTCAAATTGTATGGGTTGAGTAATATGTTTAACACTTATGACTGGTGGTTTGTTGTACACTAAATATGCTACATTTAAGTGAATAGTAGTGATGCTGCTTGGAGATTTTACACTTCACTGACTGAGAGTCACTCTTTAAACAAAGAGTCGGTTACACATCCTGGGTTGTGGTAAATCTTTAGTGGCAGATAAGGTTTCATGTTCTACTAACCAAGTTTCACACTTACTCACATTCAAACAAACATCCTGCAAACACTTGTTACTACCCACCAAAATCAAGCAAGGTATGATTTGAAAAAAGACAGGAAATGAGATATTGTTTCTTCTGTTTGTCTATCTATCTATCTATCACCTATCTATCTGTCTAATGTACATTAAGCTGGTAGTTACCACCAGCCCAACAGGGTGATCAGGACCCTGATGCAAAGTGGATTGAATCAGAACTTATTAGATGAATAATTGCTGATAGTAAGTAAATAATTACACATCAAATATTGATTTGAGTTCAAATATTTTATTAGCTCTTTAAACACAAAGCTTCCGCAAAGAAAGGCACTACATAAATAAAGACGCTTTTCACTACATAAATAAAGACAACAACATAAAATGTTACTTGAGGAGAAAGCATTTGAAATCTTATCTGTTAATTACTTTAAACCCATTGAGTATACAGTGTACAAAACATTTTTTTTTTCTGGCAAGAAGACAAACATTCAAAAATATTACTGCAGCAGGGTCAGAAATTAACGAGGACTAGGTAGCAAAAATGCCACCAAAACAAACAAAAATGCCCCATAAATTCAAGACAAAAGGGCGAAAAATGCCCCTGCACAATTAAACAATGTATTAGGCCTGTCACGATTAAAATGAAATGTGAAAATGAATGAAAAGTGTCAATCCATGGAATTACATTTAGATTTGCTCACACTGCATCAGATTGCTTTTTATGCACTTATAACCAACCAAACATGTTTCTGTTGACCGTAAGTATGCATTGGCCAGTCAGAAAATGCTGAAAACGCTGGAATTGTTCTTGAGTAATACGATACGATGTAAATAAAAGATTAAATTCGTAGCTTCACTGATTATAGCGTCACGTTTTGCACTTGAAATATTGATCAAAGTAATTGGGTAAATTTTTGACATTAGTATTTGACATTAGATTACAACATGTATGTTTTTAATAATAATAAGGTGATTATAAAAATAGTAAAATAGTCCTTGCAAATGTAAAAAATGTCCTTGGAAATGAAATTCCAGGGGGCAAATATTGCCCGTTAATGGAAAAGTTCATTTCTGACCCTTTACTGCAGGCCTACTAAAGTCCTCAGTTTTTGATTTACAGTAAATAGTCGATAACTAAGGTGCAAGATGATAGCAGTTGCATTTAAATGAAATGAGAGAGAGCATTGGGGAATAACACACCTCAGAATGTCACAGCTGACCACTCAGAATCAAGTACTCCAAAGAGCTGTGTAATAACTTTTAATTATTTATATATTTTTTTGTTAATAGAGTAGTTTTTAATAGTTAATATATACTTGTTAATAGAAATGTGATATTGTAAACATTGGCTAAACCCATTTCTGTTTATGAAGTGTGATGCATATGTGTGAACAGATAAAGAAGTGAATGGAAAGATGTGTGGCTATAATTTGGTTTTTGCCCCTGCGATGGCCTCTTTTTTTCAGGTAAGCCTTTCAACTAAAAGCTATGAGTAATCTCCTTCTACTGCTGATTGCTGAATTGCGCCTGTTTTTCCTCAGAGAAAAATACACACACATACACACAGTAAGACAAGTCCAATTCTTTTTGTTCCTCCAACCCAGCTGTGCATAAAACAAGCACATTAATCTAAGGTGAAGTCTGCTGGACAGTTAACCCAGACTCTGGTGGTTGAAAATAGAAGTGTAATGAGACACACACTCACACTCACTTATCTCCGCCTGTGCTCAGTGCCTCTTCCATCGCAAACCCTCACCGTTGTTTCTTTATAAGCTGTACTGTGTGGTTTTTCTCTGTCTAATGTCCAAAAGAAGAATTGGACCAGCACAGCTTCCTTTGACTTTTTTCTCTTTAATTTCGCTGCTATTATTTGGGATTGAGCATTATCATTAAAGGCAGGAAAGGGCAGGAGAACACATGCACTAGAATACTGACAATCATCACGCTTTGATGTTTGAAGTCTGCGACTATAAAAAAATATTAGATTGAAGTGAAAGTCAACAATGCTCTTTTTATATACAGTATACTTATATTTACATTTTACACAATATTGACAATTGCTTTGTCTATTTTCACCCTGCTAAAAAAAAATAATCACAGCAGCAATAGTCAGCCATCCTGCATTCCCTTGCAATAAAAAGCAGTGTTTTGTTCATGAATGATTAATTGTTTGAATGAATCAGTTGAGTAAATGACTCACTCATTTAGGCAGTCACTTTTTTATTCCTGAATGAATCAGTGTTTTGAACAAATCCATTGAGTGATTAATTCAATGATTCACTCATTTCAAGAGCTGTACCCTCCAGAAATTGCATTTGTCTGCTGCATGCACCACAAAGCTTTTCTCATTTTAGAAAAGCAACTATTACATTCCAAAGAAAGAAAGAAATTACAGTGCTTACACACAACCAATAATAGTCTGTTTTATAGTGGTTGCTTTCTAAAATGTGACAGCCTCGGCTGCATATGTGGCTGATAAATGCCACCTCTGGAGGGCACAGCCCTCCAAATGAGACTGCAATATAGACCAGGGGTGTTCAATTAAGTCTGTATTTTCCATCCCAGAAAAGTTCCGGCAAATGTTTTTGTTTTTTAATAATAGTTGTAAACTTTCATGTGGACAACATACTTTGTACAAGAAAAGAAATCCTTAACAGTCAATATAGTCATCAAGGATGAAGGTAATGGGACCAAAGCAGTGGTGTTTTGTTTTTTTGTATTTCGTCAGTTGAGCCAAAGGTATAATCAGCTAGGTACAATAGCCTTGTTTGTTTTTTACAATTACATACCAGTCGAAAGTTTTTGAACAGCAAGATTTGTAATGTTTTTAAAGAAGTCTCTTCTGCTCACCAAGCCTGCATTTATTTAATCCAAAGCACAACAAAAACAGTACAATTTTAAAATATTTTTACTATTTAAAATAACTGTTTTCTATTTATTTTCTAATTTATTCCTGTGATTTCAAAGCACATGATCCTTCAGAAATCCTTCTAATATTCTGATTTGCTGTTCAAAAAACATTTTTTATTATTATTATTATTATTACTACGTTGAAAACAGCTGAGTATATTTTTTTTCAGGTTTCTTTGATGAATAGAAAGTTCAGAAGAACAGCATTTATCTGAAATAGAATTTTTTTGTAACATTAAAAATGTCTTTATCATCACTTTTGATTAATTTTAAGCATCCTCGCTCAATATAATTTAAAAATTAATACTCTTAAAATATGAATGGCGTACTGCAGGGGTGACAAACTTCTGTCCTGGAGAGCCCTGCAGAGTTTTGCTTCAACCCAAATCAAACGCACCTGAACAAGCTAATCATGGTCTGAAGGGTTACTTGAAAGCTACAGGCAGGTGAGTTTTAATTAGGGTTGGAGTTGAACTCTGCAGGGCTGCGGCTCTCCAGGACCGGAGTTCGCCACCCCTGGTATAGTGTATAATGTTACAAAAGCTTTTTATTTCAAATAAATGCTGATCTTTGGATCTTTCTATTCATCAAAGAATCCTGAAAATATGTACTCAACTGTTTCAAATAATAGTAATCATAATAATAAATGTTTCTTGAGCAGCAGATCAGCATATTAGAATGATTTCTGAAGGATCATGTGAAACTGAAGACTGGAGTAATGATGCTGAAAATGTAGATTTGATCACAGGAATAAATTACATTTTAAAATATATTCCAATAAAAAGCAGTTTTGACTGGTACCTACACTATGTATAGTTTCCTGAAAAAAAGAAATGTGGGTTCAGGGTTGTCCTCTTAATATTGAAAATGTAAATCTGAGATGACCATTTTAATATTGTTAATTTTGTTAATATTGTTTAAAAATGAAAATCAGTAATCTAACAATCAAAACAATTTCATCACGTGCACAATACAAAGTTACTAGGGTGACTAGTAATTTCACAGTGTTTTTTCTTGCCCGTCCATGCCAGAAATTATGACAAACCTAAATAATTTTTCCCAATTAGAACACTGTTTATTATGAAATGCTCTTAACATGCTGAAATAATCATTGTAAATGTAGGTGAAAAGGAAAAAAAACAAAACACTATGTGGCAACTCTGTTGTGTAATGGTGCCACATCATTAATTAGTCACAAACTTTGTTTAGTCAGAGTCAACCCTGAGCATTTATGGTGTTGTTTTGATGCGCTGCTCACTTAAACTGTAGAAAAAGTAAAATTGTGTAACTGTTGTCTCATGGTGCACTAATTAATTACCCCTGATATAGACAGTCTGTGATATTGAAAAAATCAGTTGAGTGAATGATTCAGTGACACATTCTGAACCGCATACTAGCGCACTACTCGTTTTTTTATTTTATGGCTGAAACAGTAAGAGTAGTATGCTAGAATGTGGGTATTCATTTAAGAACAGTCTTTTAATTAATTCCTTTTTGAATCTGTGTTTTAAAGGAAATAGTTGAGTGGTTGATTTTGTAGTTGACTCATATAAGCAGTCACTTATTTAATTTAGTAAGAAATCTGTTTTTTAGCAAACTGGCTGAGTGAATGATTCAATGATTCACTCAAATAGACAGCCATTTGTTTTGTAGGACTTTTGGAACGTTACAAATACATGCCCCTCCCTAATCTAATACTATTAGCAAAGCCAGAAATAGATAGTGTTTACACTCTTCTGTAAGTTAACCGACTTCAAGCTTATGTTGCTAACTCTGCATGGTAAGCTGGTATAGGAGAAAGTGTCTGAACAAAAAAAAAAAACACACTTTATCTTCAAAAGGATTTGCATAATTTTAGCGACGCTTGATTCCTAAACAGTCTCACATTTTCTCATGCCAGCTATTTATTCAGTCAGGTAACTGGTGGAGGGTGTTACATCAGTGGGAGCAAAAGGATGGATGTGCTACATTAGTTGGAGGAAGCAGATGGATGTGCCTTTGCTTACATTTGGCATCCAACCTTTGCACAATATAATGTAGAAGCTGGAACTCAGATTGCATGTGCACCACATAAATATGCAGTGAATGCTCTGGTGAATTTAACATTTAAGCACATTTTTGCACTTACTGATTTTGAGCATGTCACTTATAGCAGATGTATGCATTGTTTACCGGGAGGAAGGTTAAAATGGGCTCTTTTTTCTGTCTTTTGTGTAAATAGAGAACTCATGTTGGTGAATGACTGTTTTGTGCAACGCTTGAGACTCCAGAATCTCTAGCCTGTGTACCTCCTATAGCTCCTGCCGGGAGGCCGTCTGTCTCAAATCATGCTCCCGTCCTCTCCCCTATCTTTTGCCTACTGGGGCTCCACCTTAGAAATGAATCGCCGTTCAGCCTTCGCTTGATTGAACTGCACACACCACTGTGTACGCTGCTGCTCAAGTTTACCTGCTCAGAACTGCTAACGGTTGATTTAGCTTCCATTCCGAGAAAAAGAATAAGTGTTTTTAGTTCAGTGGTTCTGTGACCACGGGGACCTTGTGAAATTAATTAAAAGAAAGCTTCGAATTTTTATATTATTGTGCCCAATTGTAAAGGTGGTTCTTCAGGATGAATTAATTTAATTTCCCTTCTCCTTTTTAAATGTTTTTTTTTTTGCCTCGGTTAAACAAGTAGAATAAATTTGCCACCAAAAATGTCTATTTGCTAAGGCCATTTCCCTGCTTTATAAATCACCCAAATACATCTGTTCATGTATGTATTCATTTGTACAAATCAAACAGCAAAAGAAAGTTGGTCCTTTTTATAAACTGTACATTTCAAAACTCAAACCTTTATTCCCAGCCCACAAAGACTGTTTATTGAAGCTAAGCTGCAAAACCCCTTTTTAAATAATGACTGTTTTTGCTGCAAAATACTTGACTATCATTTTAAGTGGACCTTTGGGGGTGAGGGAAATTAAATGGTCAAAAAATATGACCTCTAAACAATTTCTTCTCACTGTAGGAGTAAATTAACTGAATCCCACTGGTTTTGTCCCTTTCTAAGCCGTTACCACGATTTTTGGCAGTATCTGCTTGCTTTGTTTTTGCTCATTTAGGCAGAGTACACATTTTCATGAGATTTCAGAGAGCTATGGATACACAGTGCCCACAGTGCTTCTTATCAATATTAGGAGTATACAAAAACTGAAGTTTGTAGGTCTGAAATGCTTCAAGAGCAGGTCATATGGTATTTTAAAGTGTCCTAATAATATTTTGGAGACCGCTCCAACAGTTTTAAATGCATTTAAGGTCAAAAAACTAATTTTCTCAGAATATACATATAATATTAGAGTCATTTCTTAATGATTTCATAAGCCTACTCTGCTTTGATTGGTCAGCTTGCCAAGTCTGTTGTGATTGGTCTTTCCGTATACATTGCAGGCGAATTGTGCCCACAGCTAAAGTTTAGCTGCTAAACTGTAAACACTTCACAAAACAATAACGGTGGATATACGTTAGCCGAGTGCTAACATGACTACCTGATGAAACAATACAGTTTGTAAACTAAAATATGTCTACTGTAATGTCTGAAGAACGACAGACAAAAGACTCAGTGTCAAAACTTTTAAATAGAACACAGAACAGCTGTATCACAGGCACACTAGCCTAACTAACTAACTAACCTTGGTTTTATTTTAGTAAAAGTGTAGTAACCATGTTTTTTTGGCGTATTGAATACTACAAATACCATGGTTAGACTATGGTTAGAATACCAAAACCATGGTTATTTTGGTTTTTATTTGTAGTAAAAACCAAGGTTAATTTTCGTAAGAGAATAAAGAAGGTACGGACTTATCTTTCATGGACACACGTTTAGTGAATCCAGCACTGAACTTGCTTTCACAGCGCAGAACTCAGCGTATTCTCGACATGATGTAAACACACTAACTAGCAGAAGTGTTTGTGGGCAGGTCAGACTGTTCGTATTTTGCGGGCAGGCAGGGATTATGCAAATACGTAATGAAACTAATTTTTTTAATATTAATTAAGATAGCGCCAGTGTACACGGTATGCCGTCTCTCTGCCCTATCTTCTTTGCTTTTTATGGCTGTTTTACTAGCAACATTGTTTATACATGATGCTACCTCTGCACTGATTTATGATCGTCATACACTTTTAAATATTCAATATATTTTAAAGAAGGAAGAGACGAGTTTCAGTTCCCAATTACTAAGCCGCCGCTGATTATTCCCATCTGGCTGAATTGTGAGCCCTGGTTGCCTCTGGGGAAAAAAACCTGCGCCGTCGTGGAAAGCGGGGAGGAAAGTTGGTGAAACTAAAAGCTTACCTGGTCTCTCTTTTGAGAACACCTCGTCCAGTGGATGCACTGCTATAGTAATGGTGTGGCATTCAAGAGTTGTACTGGCGCTCGGAGAGCACGATGCCATGGTGGGTTCCGGCAGGACCCGTGATGACCTGTCTTCGATGTACACTGCATCTCTATTGTAATGGAGTTAATCTACAGAATCTTTGTCCTGTATTACTTGGCCCGCAGTGGTCTCATGATCACGTTGGTGCTGATAAATGTCTGTTCAGTGAGAAACAAGACCTTCATTTTGAATGAGTTCATTAGAACGAAATTTATATTTTCTATTTATCACTGAAACTTGATTGAACGCTGGGGATATGTCTGCTTGTGGAGAAGCGGTGCCTAATAACTTTACAGTTTTTAATACTCCCTGAGAAATGGGAAGGGGAGGTGCTGTGGTCTATATTTTTAAGGATATTTCTGTCAGGACCACTGTCGTCAATATGATAGACAGTTAGCATACAGTTTGGTTTGGCGGCATGGCTCTGTTCTGGGCAAAAAACTCCCTGCCCATCCATGCAGCATGTCATGAATAAGCAGGAAGAGCTGCAAAATAACACCACAGGGTAAACAGAACAGAACAAAGCAGATATCATTAATGTACTTAATGATATTTAAGTGTAAGACATTATTCAGATAAAAGGAGTCTGATTCAGTGAGAAATATCAGAAGCCAAGTCCTGACTGTGGCAAAAGGAGGAGTTGGGGATGAAGGAGGGTGTTTGCTTCTGAGCAAGCAACAAAGCTGCATAATACTGAATAGAGCTTATATAGGAATGCCATGATAGGTGTCGTATTCCTATAGGTAGATGTGGTCGGCTGAGAGTCAGCTGATGCGAGCTTGACTCACGTGACCTGCCAGAACTAACGCTATATGCTTAATTTTTATTTGCACTAGGCTTAAATTCAAGCTTTTTTGAAATGCAGCTGTCATCTCCTGTGTTATATGCCATTGTCTACTGACCACCTGGACTTTTTCTGTCTATGTTTGTCCAACAAACTCTTTTTCAAAGGACCTTCAGCAAATTGTTAATGGTCCTACACATATTCATGGTCACAAGCTGGATTTAATTCTGTCACTTGGTTTGTCAGTCAGTGACATTATCATAGATGATCTCCCAGTAGCTGATCATAATCCTGTTTTATTTACTGTCTTCCCTTCATGTCAGCTGAAGAAAGTTTGTGCCACAAAGACATTGGTTCTTTCAACAAAGTTAACTACACATGTAGACTTGAAGCTTTTATGGACTCTTTGCAGAATGTAAACACAGACTTCTTATCACCCCATCTTAGTGTGGAGGAGACGGTTAATATTTTTAATTCTGTTTACTTGGATACACTAGATCAGGTAGCTCCTCTAAGGCAGGTGCACAGAAAGCACAAATCAGCTCCATGGTTAAATGAACATATCAGATCCCTAAGAAAGGAATGTAGAAGATGTGAACTGAAATGGAAGAAAGATAAGTTACGAATCTCTTATGAAATGTTGAAAGAGTCGCTGTCTAAATTTCCACGGGCTGTGAAATCTGCTAGGACGAGCTACTTTGCAAATGTTATTGAGAAAAACCGCCAAAATCTGAGACTGAATTATGTAAAAGCTTTTTACAATTCTTTGTTGGTCAAATATCAAGTGTTCAGAATAATATGTACATATGTGTCTTTGAATGCACCAGAAACCTCTGCTTTGCTATCTGAATTGGTCTCTATATCCACTTTTAACAAAACATTGTTTCTAAGCTGAAGCCTACATCTGCTCCTCAAGACATTGTTCCAACACCTCTGTTAAGGCAAATCATCGAATCAGTCGGTCCATGTATAGTTTCTATAATGAGTAAAAGCTTACTGTTATGGATCATTCCTGAGTATTGTAAGCATGCTATAGTTCAGCCCTTGTTGAAAAAAGAAAATCTGGATAAGAGCATTCTTTGCAACTATAGACCTAGATCTCAAAACTAACATTACTGGCCAAGATTTTACAGAAAAGTGTTCTTATTCAACTGGAGTCATTTATTGATGAAAATGATGTTGGTGAAGTATTTCAGTCAGGTTTTAAGAAGCACCATAGCAGAGAAACAGTAATATTAAAGGTTTTCAATGACATCTTTCTGAAAACCAATCAAGGGAATGTGACTGTACTATTGCTTTTAGATCTCACAGCAGCATTTGACACAATTGACCATCATATTCTCATTTCCTGACTTGAAACGTTTGCCGGCATTTCTGGAAATACCTTAAATTGGTTTAAGTCTTATAGAAGGTTCTTTGTTTGTATGGGTGAGTGCACATCAGTTTTATCACCTTTATCATGTGGTATTCCTTAAGGGTCTGTTTAGCGCCGCTTCTCTTCTCTCTTTATGCTCTCATTAGGTTCGATTCTGCATAAATACAGTGTGTCATTTCACCGCTACGCAGACGATACACAATTGTATGTACCATTTAAGTCAAATGACTCCATTGCCATGGAAAGATGAAGGCATAGATATCTAAAAAAAAAATTGAGCCTAAATGAATCGAAAATGGAATTGATTCTCTTTGGTCCCTCTAAACTTGATAACACAGTTCAAATTAAACTGGGTCCCCTGAGCACCTTTAAGAAACATTATGTAAAAAATGTGGGGATGATTTGCAATAGCGCACTTAAATTTGACAAGGAGATAAATGAAATTGTCAGAAAGAGCTTTTTCAAACTGAGGATGGTCTGTAAGATTAAGCCTTTTTTTATCCCAGAAAGGTTTGGAAAAATGTTATTCATGCGTTTATCATTTCGAGATTAGACTACTGCAACTCGCAGTAGTCTAAATTTTAGACAGATTGCAGATGGTCCAAAATGCAGCTGCAAGAATGCTCACAGGCACTTGTAAATTAGATCATATTACCCCGGTGTTAAAATTGTTGCAATGGTTGCCTGTTTCTTTTAGGATTAATCTTAAAATTGTATTATTTGTATTTAAATCTCTACATGGTTTACCCCCGTCTTATATTGCTGATCTAATTCAGGAACAAAAGCCAACAACACCCCTACAATCTCAGTCTCAGAAACTTCTTGTTTTTCCTCGGTCTAAGATGAAATCTAGAGGGGACCACGCATTTGCAGTCGCCGCCTCAAAACTGTGGAACAGCCTGCCGCTATATATTAGGGTCTTACCGACGCTCGGTCAGTTTAAAAGCCATTTGAAAACATATTTTTTATGATAGCATTCAATCAAAGATAAGTGCGAAGGTTGCTTGTGTTATATATGTCTCTGCGGATCTTACATAAGATGTATTTTGATAGTTCTTTTTTTAAGGTTTCTTTTATATTTCTTATTTAGATATATGAATAAATGTTTGGTTTTCTTTTTAAATGTCTTCTGCTCATTGTTATACTATTTACAGCAGAGTATTGTTAACATTGTTGTTTTATTCAGTGATTTAGAAATAATTTTGAACTTTGAACTTTGATGTTACCTAGTGACGTAAATCGGTAACAGGCAGAAGATTTGACATTATGATGACTCGTTAAGGCGATTCCGAATCGACTTTTTATCATGCACATTTTTGATTAACAACTTTGCAGACTATTTACATTTAAGTATAGCTATGTTACAAACTGCAAAACATATATTCTTTGAAAACCCATATGACCTGCTCTTTAAGGAATTAGGGCTACTTTAGGTTTTACAAGCACACCAATTAGATGTGTGTAATGGAAATATGGATGCTAAGTGCAGCATTTCAGTTGACTCGTATAAATATATACATTGATTTTGAATAGTCATGGGATCAGATGACTTGAATACCATTACAATCAGATTAGCCTGGAGTCACTGTTTGTACAAAGTGATGATTGCTTTTTAAGACGGGTCAACATCGCTGACATTTAAGCATGTCATCACTGTGTAATCTTGCAAGTATTTTATTCAGCAAGGCCCTTTGCAACTTTGTTGAAATTCAAAGCAACACAAATGTCATTGTTCATCTCTACTTCTCTGAAAAATAAATAAATAAAAAATTATTATGCACATCAGTCCTCACATCCTGATGGGATCTCTGAGGGCAAATCTACTGAAAATTATTGTCTAATAATACTTAAGTGTTTAAACTTCAACGTTATATATAACCTGCGATATTGTAATGCACATTTATGTATCTACAGTGTGCTAAAATTGCCAAATGTGTTATTTGAGCTATCAAAATGTTATTTTTTGCAATGCTCTTAGCAATGTTTTGGGTTCAGACGAAGACAGCATCTGTGGCTTAACCCTCTGGTTGTGTTCGGATTGTCACACTTGTGGTGTTCCCGGTCAAAAATGACTGGACTCCAAACAGTTGCTTATAAATCCGTCATTATGCTATATTATCACCAAATATTGGATTCATTCTTTTTGTCAACCTGCTTTCTTTCATTTAGGACTGGTTTTGTGTTTCTATTTGCATCTGATTAATCGCAGGTCTCATTTATCTAAAAGTAGGTACCACAAGTGTGACTTTCTGCAATGTTGTACAGTTTTGCCTACTTTCAGATAAATGAGGCCTACGATTAATCAGATTCAAATAAGAACACAAAACCAGTCCTAAATGAAACAAAACAAGTTGACAAAAAGATTGAATCCAATATTTGGTGATAATATGGCATAATGACAGATTTATAAGCAGTTGTTTTCGAGTCCGAGTCGAGTTTTTGACACCACAAGTGTGACTTTTAGCAATTTTGTACAAAATAAAAGCATTTAAAAGCAAACTTCCTTATTAAACATTACATTTTTATCTCATATTGTGAAAATTATTCGTAAAAAATGATTTTTTCACTCAAAAAACGAGGTACCTTTTCTTGAAAGGAGGCCTACGATTAATCAGATGCAAATAGAAACACAAAACCAGTCCTAAATGAAAGAAAACAAGTTGACAAAAAGAATTAATCCAGTCTTTAGTGATAATAAAGCATAATAAGAGATTTTGAAGCAGTTGTTTGGAGTCTGGTCATTTTTGACCGGGAACACCACAAGTGTGACTAGGTGAAATAAAACAGGATTTATGTTGAAAATGCGTGACAAGAAAAGTATTCCCAGTTCAAAAAATCATGATTTAAACACTATTACATTTGATCACCTCCAGTGCTTAAGTTGTTTTGAACCCAGAACATTCCTTGAACTCAGATATACAAACATTACTGATTATTGACTTTCATGCTAAACTGATTACACATCTGGCAAACACAGATATTGGTGCTTATTGGCCATAATGCTCAGAGTAACAAAGCTTACTTATCTAAGAGGAGCAACATAACTTTCATAATTTTGTAAAACATCAAAGTAAGTAAATCTGACCATGAAAGTTATTTGGACGCAACTGCACAAAAAACACGGACGTATTGACTTACAAGGCCTAAGTGAGCTATAAATGTCACAGGGTTTTAGCCTGCAGGTTCTTTTAACAGTTAAGATCAGCATTTGGCCAGTTAAAATATGTGTTAGATCAAAACATATGTTGTAATTCCCAGCGTAAACTAAAATAATGACTCATGCCTTGTTGATCACATTAACTTTGTGTCCCCCCCCCCCAGCAACCTACAAATGTTTGCCACTGTGTCAGTGAGGCTGAGCGTGGAAGAGGTAATGAGTGTGTAGCTAGGAGCAGTGATTTGCTCGAGTGGTTAGTGTTTATGTGTGGATGCGAGCTTTGCTAATAGGCAGGCTTGTTTTGTTTGTTGATTGTAATACAGAAAGAGAGTGCATTTCTCACTATGCTGTAAAAAGTGTTTACCTTTTAAATGGTGGTAATTCTCACTACAGGGTGATGGACTTAAGGAGAAGTTCAGTACAGTGAGGGTTTGTGGCATTTATGAAGCACTTTTCAATCCTTGTAGAGTTATTATGGCTGGAGTTTGGGGAATTGGGGGCTCATAAAGTGCGAAAATCATAGAGGTAATTTATGAATGCGCAGATAATGGTGTTCTCTCAGTAATAATACACAAATCAAACTGCCAGCTGTGTTCTCTCATTGAAATGTTATGGACACACGCGCACACACACCGGTTTCCTCCATCTCAGCAGCGGTCTCCACACCAACTTTAGATTGAAAATGTGCCATCATTTCATTCTTGTCGGATGCGAAAGGTCATCACTCTGATTCGCTGCATGTTTCGAGATTTTTTTCATTTCCTAGCCTATTCCTCGTTCCTCAGCAGCTCTTTCCAAAATGGTGGTCCTTATGACTCACCTCTTCTGTTTTGCTGCTATTGCCATGTTAGAGCTTCACTTATTTTAAAAGCACCAAACCCAAAAAGCAATATCATTCACAAGGAAATTGAATTCTGATCAGCTGAGAAAAAAAGAATGTCTTTCTCACAGATTTTTCTCCAAGGTCAGTCAGTGTGCTCTCACAACAGCTTCTATAGGTGTCATTTAAGTGGCCTGAAACGTATCACTTGCTTCTATTAGAACAGTAATTCAAAAGGGGAAAAGAGGAGGACATTAAACACTGGAATTGTTTAGTCTCTGAAGTGAGTTGTGTGTCAGTGTTTTTCATTTCAGCATCCAGGGACTTTCTTCGTTTATGCAGTGATAATTTACTGCAAGCTGTACATGCCATTTAACTCATTCAAGTGTAAATACATTGCACTGTGGTGCTTTCAAAATGTTGTTCAGTTTGAGCAGTTTGGCATGTCTATTTATGGCTCAGTGAAGTGGAACAATATAGCCATTTCTCGAAAGGATACTTAGCCAAATGTGGCGCCAATACCAACATAGATCAACGAGTTGTTTCCTGAATCTATAGTTCTAATAAACATTGCAAACAGCATTGAAAACTGTGGTTAAAATTACAGCTCTCGACCATAGTTTCTTGTTAGTGTGGCGTATGGCTGGGCAACTTTGGCCCTGGAGGGCCACTGTCCTGCAGAGTTTAGCTCCAACACTAATCAGACTCTTCAAGATCAAGTCTTCAAGATCACTAGAAAGCTACAGGCAGGTGTGTTTGATTAGGGTTGGAGCTAAATTCTGCAGGACAGTGACCCTCCAGGACTAAAATAGATCATGCACTGGAGCAACATAAGCAAGCTAACGTGTATTACAATCTACAGTGGAGAATAAAATTAGAGAACGGTTAGTCACACTTTATTTTAAGGTCCAATTCTCACTATTAACAAACCATTAACTACGATTTTTGCCTCAGTGAACTTCTAATTTATTGCTTATTAATAGTTAGTAAAGTAGCTGTTAAGTTTAAGTATTGGGTAGGATTAGGGATGCAGAATATGGTCATGCAGAATATGCGCTTTATAAATACTAATAAACAACTAATATGTTAATAATAGGCATGCTAATAAGCAATTAGTTAACAGTGAGAATTGGTCCCTATACTAAAGTCTTACCAAATAATCTATAAATATTTGATTTTTTCTGAAATATTGTTAATCTTCATCATTCAAAATTTGAAGGAATATTAGCTGTAGGCACAACACTGTTCTACTAACATGTCAACAAAAAAACTTTATTTTGTGTAAAACACAGTGATCAAAATTAGAAAACAGTAACCACTGTAGCACAAAAGAAG
>JAHKKF010516603.1:2845-58949 GCA_019740295.1 Labeo calbasu | reverse complement strand
TGCTTTAAGTAAAGAAGAAAAGACGATTGGTTCACATGTTGATTAACCTAATAAGGCACAACACATTAAAGAGCCACAAAATGGTATTGTTTGAATTTCTTAAAAAGAAAAAAATGACAACATCTTAAAGCTGAGACCTTGTTTTATACCAGAAGTAACCTGCTCTGTCTTGTCGTTGGCGTGTAGTCAGTTTCCCCCGTGATGTATTTTTCACTGCTTGAGAACATGATGTGTAGCGTGAGAGCGGCATTGTTTGTCGGACATAACAACAGCAACTAAGGAGGACGAGTTTTTGTGAAGGGTCAGTTGGTTGTATGGTTGTGGTTTGCTTGTGTGCATGAGGAAAAATAGTTATGTGCATGGATGAATCATTTATAATAAACACTGCAATATTCTATTTAAAAACAGGACTAAAAATTCTGATTTCATGGAGTCCTTAACGGCCAATGCCAATATTCTCAAGATGGGCAAATATTTTGTCCTATTATACTGAAGAAAAGGTTCTGTATTCAACCTACAAATTACAACTTCTGTGCACAGTTATAAAATTACGGATTCGAGCGCATATAAGGTCAGGACACTTTGAAAGAAGTCTGAAATCACAGTGTTTCGGCCAATCAGAAAGGAGGAGCTGACGCAATTACTCAAATGTAGCACAAGTCAGAAATCATGATTTATGACATATTTAAATGTCATCAAAATACACACTTAAAAGAAGCTTCTCTTTATATCAGCAGATGATGAAATCAGTCAACAGCCTACAGTTAGAGCTTCTCTTATTATGTAATTATACGTGACCCTGGACCACAAAACCAGTCATAAGGGTCAGTTTTTTTAAAGTGAGATTCATACATCATCTGAAAGCTGAATAAATAGCTTTCCATTGATGTATGGTTTGTTAGGATAGGACAATATTTTATGAGACACAAAAAAAAAAAAAAAAAAAAAAAAAAATTTACTGCATAAAAGTGGCCATACTAAGATATTCACTTGAGGAGCACTTTATAAAATGGAAAGCACGTATTGAAAGCAACCAGTCTGCCAATACTGCACTTTACAATGACGTTAGTGCACTGCTTGTGTTTAACCGGCGCCAGCATAACATCCTCCACGTAAATCATTAACCTCCACTATCAAGGGCGCCATAAGAAAGCATGTGGCCTACCAGTGTTGTAGTAAGACAAGAACAGAGGAGTTTATGACTCCTGGAAATTGGGTCATACTATGGCTCACTCGCAGTGATGGGATGTGAGGTGGCACCTGCTAGTGACGGGTTGCACGAGGACAGTGGCGGTCTTTAGAGGAGCAGACACACTGGGGTGTAATCTCATTACTGACGTCAACCGACACCCAGGACAGAGAATCTACTCACTGTGAAGGCCAAACTCAATCAACAGGACCAGGAAGAGCCCAAAAAGGGGCATCCCACCTACTGCAGTCCTGTTTACATTTTAAACTGAACTCTAGTAGAAAGCAACGGACTCTTAAAGACCACAATGAGTGAAAGACAATCCTGTCAGGCTGATTAATGAGTATCACCCTCATGCAAATGGTAATGGCAATAGCAACAGCTAATGATGCATAAATGCAAGAACATCAACAGGAATGAATGTCCCCAGACTTTATAAAAGGAAACATTTACACTGTCCTTGAAAACAAAGTCCAACTTGTTTGTCAGACATTTATCAGCAATATCTGATTAAACCTATAAAGCCTACTGTGTCATTATTTGATTAATCTTTAAATTCTCCACATGACCAAAACTTGCCAACAAAAAATTTGCCTTTGATTGTCTTTCATTGTCTGACTGATGATTTATACTTGTTAGCAAGTCTGGTTGTGGTTCACATTTCTTTCTGCTGTGAAAACTTTAGGAACTTTTATGGAGCAAACGCAAGAAGAACCTATATTGATAATACAACATCAAACATTAACTGGACTTAAGCAATTTAGGTTTACATGATTATCCACACTTTTTTTTTCTTTTTAACAAAGTCAGGGTAAAACTTATGTACCAAATGTGACACATCAGGCATTTAAGGAAAATGTATTTTTACAACTCTCAATCATCATTGTATTGCACTGCATGTACTGCCTCAAGATTAAAACTACAGGCTTTTAATCACTGGGGACTTACATATTATCTTAAGACATGTTTTTTGAAGATATAACAAGATTAACAAATTGACAGTGTTGAGATGCAAATTAGCTTCTGCTATAATCTTTATGTGCAGTGCATTTTTCCCAGTCTTTTACTGGAATCATGTTTATTGTATCATCCCTATTCAAATAAACACAAATAAATTAAAATATACATTTCATGTAAGGAGTCTGTTACACCGTTATCACTGATGTATATTACAAGCTATCAGAATTTCATTGTAATTTTTTGGCTATACAAAAATAAATCAATAAATAAAAATTAAATGTACATAATATCTGCTTGAAACTACATATTTATGCTCGGTTTGGGCCTAAAATTAAACAAAACTTCTGCATATTTTTTCCACTTCAACCTTATCCCATAAAGGTATTAAATATGTATAAAATATATGCATCAAATATGATACAACACATGTATTTTCTGACTATACGTGACTGTGGTTTATACATTTATACAGTTTTAAGTAAGACGAGCCAAAAATACATGGTATGGGTCAAAAATGTTGATTTTTTTTAATGCCAAAAATCATTAGGATATTAAGTAAAGATCACATTCCATGAAGATATTTTGTAAGTTTCCCACCATAAAAAATATGAAAACTATGTCCTATTTCCTCTACACTATCCATAAACACGTATAAACAAATATTAAAGCTGGAACAACTACATGTTAAGAAGTATTGTCCAAAGAACGAGGCCAGGAATCCCAAGAGCAAATGTCACGGCAGCAATTTTGACAATAGCTTGAAGTCAGCTGGGTGATTAAGGCAAATGTAATAACAGATAAACAGGTCTTAAAGGGACACGCACTGATTTCTAAACCCAAATGCAGTCCGTACACTCAAACACATCAACTTACCCCATTCCAAAAAGTCGGTCACGTGTTTTTCCCGTTTTAAGGGCGAGTTGCTGCACTCGTTGTATAAGCATATGAGAATATCCAGCAGTGTCTCCACACTCAATGACTTGTCGTTTTTCTGATGGCCATCCAGCAGCAACTGCTCCAACTTCTTCAGGCGCACCTTCGCAGACATTTTCTATCAATTTAGCGGCCTGGCTACCACTCCCAGAGCCAGAAAGGATCAAACAAATCTTGTCGAAAAGAATAAAACGGGGATTAGTGTTATAAATATATACTAATAGTATTTATCCGGCTGATATGTGTGGAGCTCTGAAGTCCCAGACTCCAACTGCTAGCCAGCCATCCAGCTAGCCAGCTAGCAAAATGTGCCCAACATTGTGCTCAGATAAGCGAAGACCTAATGCGCCTAACCCCGTTGTTGTCCGCTGGTTTCCAGCGTTTCCACCCCCCTCCTCACTCCCGAGGCCCTGTCGGCTCCATTTGCCTTAATCCGGACAAATCTGTACTTTCCACTTTGCGGGATGTGTCGGGCTTTTTCTCCCGTCGAATCTCAGGATGACTGGACGCTCATTCCGCTCAACTGGAAAGCTTCACTAATAAACTCCCTAATGAAGAACTACACACGCCTTTAACCTACATAAATACGCCCCTTTGAAAACCGGGAGTGGGTGCTTTTTCTAAGTAGGCGAATCCTTGCGTGTAAGCCTGCGCTAGCCGGTGTGCTTCTCTGTGAAGCCGAATATGGCTGCATTCGTGTTCAGCCTTGTCTAGCGCTCCCGAATGAAGAATCCAGACCCGGGATAGCGGAGCCCCGCCCACCCGCACCGGAAACGCTGGGGATATATGACGCCATTGTTTGATTGACACCGGGAGCCAGCTAGTACTGACCTCATCAGGAGCTCGAATGCACTGAAAGCAGCCTCTCACTGACCAGACTGAAAAACTCAGTTTTGCAGCAAAACTGAGAGAACACAAACCTTAGCAATGGAGTTTTCAGATGATAATATTAAATCAACTGGTAGGATATACAGACACACGTGTTTAATACATTATTAGTATTAATAATAATGTTTAATATGATATGGTTTATATTATGTAATATTTTAATATTGTTACATATTTAAATACTCAATATTTTATCATATTTTGTTATATTTTATCATTCCACAAATGTACCTTCTCAGAAGTGTTTTTAAATGATAATAACATTTTATGTGACCCTGGACCACAAAACCAGTCATAAGTAGCACAGGTATATTTGTAGCAATAGCCAACAATAGACTGCATGGGTAAAAATGATCGATTTTTCTTTTATGCCAAAAATCATTGGGATATTAAGTAAAGATATGTTCCATTAAGATATTTTGTAAATTTCCTACCATAAATATATCAAAACTTAATTTTTGATTAGTAATATGCATTGCTAATAGCTTCATTTGGACAACCTTAAGGACAATTTTCTCAATATTTAGATTTTTTTTGGCACCCCTATTTTCAAATATTTGAAATAGATAGGCCAAATATTGTGCTATTCTAACAAACCATACATTAATTTGTGGTCCAGGGTCACATATTATTAATTTTAATAGTGTTTAATATGATTAATATTAATATAAGTTGTATATTGAAATATTTCATATTTTATTATATTCTCACAATTTTTTATCATTTAACATATTTGCAATATAATTTGATTTTTATATTATATTTATATATTCAGTTGTAAATTAAAATATATATTTATAATATTTAAAAATTCTAAATATTTCCACAACTTTATCAATCCACATATTTGCATTATGTGCTCATATTTACATATACTACACAGAAAGCAAATAAATCAATATCTCATCTGGGTTTATAAATATATTCACAATTATGTCTTTCTGAGTTTCTAGATAGTTGCCTCCTGTCTAAACTGACAAGAAAAGCTCAAATATGGTTTTTCACCCACAGTACAGTTTACAATTCTTGTGAAAACTGACATTTTCTGTGCTATATGTAATACTTTGCTATGTTTTATAATATAATGATAATAAAGTAATTAAAATCTGAACTGTGAAAATACTTTAAATACCTGCTTACTGAAAATACCTACTCTTTGTTACACTTTATTTGTAAAGTATTTATTAAAATCTTTTGTCTTATATACAAATAGAATCACTTAAACATCAATTTTTATTGTTTCATCTCATAAACATCATTATTAACATCATAACATCATTATTCTAAAAACAAAGCACTGTAAAAGTCAACTGGAGTCCAATGATACAAAATGTAAGAGACACACAAAGGCTTTGACCTCTAGATAGCCTCTCATAGCAATTACATTTACTCAACACAGATTATAATTGCCCTGGCATTCACTAATTCATAAGTCAGTGACCTTTTTACTGCCACCTGTTTTTACGATCCATAATTAATATTATACTGCTATAGTTATTTTTTTATGGTTGCTGATTTGTTTACGCAAATAATACACAGTCATACATCATCAGACATTCAAACCTAGCTCCAGCAAAGCGAGCAGAGCCATCACATGCGAATGCTTTGAAAACATTGACCTCTGCTGGTAAGAACGAGTGAGTAGTCATTTTATCATTCCCTGCCGTCTTTGCACCTCCTATTGAGCTTTTTTTTTCTCCGAGATGAATTGCAGACGGCTCTGGAAGACAGAATTGTGTTAGTAGCTGTTCAATATTTTATAAGCAGAGAGCTTCAAATCTCTGTGGGAGCTTGTAAGTGTCAGGACGGATTATTTTTACCGCCTCAACCGTAATTTCTGCCTTTTACCTACATTTTGGTGCCCTGGGGTGTTTTTTGGGAACACATAAGAGAAAAAGATACCCTGTAGAGTTTATTTGAAAACTTTGCGTTTCCCCTCCTTTTTTTTTTGGTTTGCCGTTCTCCCAATCCGTTCTGACTGATGGAAAGTGGGGGGAACGAACTCATTCACTGCTTCTTGAATGTCACGCTTTACCTTGCGTCCTCTCCTCCAATCACCTCAAGCATAACAGCTTCTGTTGCCAAGCGATAAGGATTCACAGAGGAAAGCCCTTCTAATATATAAAAGCATCAGACAGCCGAAGAAAGTTACAGTTGTTTTTATGTGTCACATTGGAACTCTGCATCTGTATGTCTGAGGGGTAGGTAAAAAAAAAGCCTGCTCATGTTTATAGAATATCACATTCAGCTCTGTCACATTGCATTAGACATATAAGACATGCATACGTTTCTTTTATTTTTGTTACCTTCATTGTGCAGCAGAGGGAGCACCAGGTCTTCGTATGTGCTGCTGGACAGTGTGACGGATTCATTTATTCATGTTGTGGGATTGCCCACCGCCGCTATCAAGGAAACACATAAAAGCTAGAAACTGGCTAGAAACTAAATGTAATTTATTCCTGTGAAGCAAACTTGAATGACACTTTTAAGTGTCACATGATCCTTCAGAAAACATTCTTGTCCACCTTATTCTTCAACCCGGAGTTAAGCCTATGGGCGAGACTTCCGGTTCATTATCCGCTACCGGCGGATATTGCATGTTGTTAAGAATAACAACATGCAATAAACGGTAAAACTGTTTGCACTACAAACCAGTGCTCTCATAATTAAGATAATAGATTAAAATAATATGGTAAGACACACCAATTTGCAATATCAAGCAGCAAAGCGAGCTCTTTTGTACAGCTAAAAGTAGCTGGATGTGGATGAGACATGAAGTCAGACCCATTAAATTTACAAATGGCTGCGCCCACTCTTACGGTAAAAATAAGGTTCTATAAATGTTGAAATTAGTTGTGCGGCTTAATATTTTTGGGTACACTTTGCTACTTTTTTCAGGATTCTCTGATGAATAGAAAAGTCAAAAGAACAGCATTTATTCAAAATAGAAATCTTTTGTAACATTATAATGCATCCTTGTTAAAAAAAGTATTCATTTCATTAGAATATATTTCTATACATTATATCACATTTTAGAATATTCAGTGCAGTTTTACAGTGTAATACTAAATAAAAGATTAGGATATGAAGATGTACGTAGATTTTTTTTAGGTTTTAGGTTTTTTTGATAAATTGAAAGTTCAGAAACACAGCATTTATCTGAAATAGAAATCTTTTGTAACATTATAAATGCCTTTATAATCACTTTCAAAGCATCAATTTAAAGCATCCTTGCTAAATAAAAGCATTAATTTCTTTCATTTCTTTCTGTTTATCAAATAATCATGAAACAATGTGTAAATATTGATAATAATAACAATAATAAATATTTCTTGAACAGCAAATCAGCATTAGAGTGATTTCTGCAGACACTGAAGACTGGAGTAATGATGCACAGGAATAAATTACATTTTAAAATGTATTCAAATAGAAAGCAGCTATTTTAAATAGTAAACATATTTCAAAATTGTACTGTTTTTTCTGTACTTTGGATTAAATAAATGCAGGCTTGCTGAGCAGAAGAGAATTCTTTAAAAAACATTAAAAATCTTACTGTTCAAAGACTTTTGACTTTCTGGGATAGTTTCTAGATAGTTTCCTCCTGGAAACAGGTATGCTTTTTTTAACCACAATTGCTTTTTAAACAGTACTGAAGGAATTTACATATATAAGCTGTAAGATGAAGCTCTTGTTGACTTTATTATCCAGTTCAACTCACTCTTTTCACAATAGTTTGAGTTTATAAAGAAATTCATATTGCACAATTTATCTACAAAATGAATTACATTTAAGCTTAAGCTTAAATGTTTGAAATTAGTTTGCAGTCTTTAAATCAAAAGAATATTAACAGCACACAAAACAGTAAATTCAGTAAAGTGCTTTCAAATGTTTGACTGGTATGTATGTAGTGCTGTCTGAAGATGATATATCGTGAGTAATTATTCCAATTTTACAACTTGCTGAAAAGCCACACAGCACACTATCAGTAAGATTTGTATTCAAACTTCAATCAAACTTAACATTTCGGCCTGATGTTAGAGATTCCTCTTTAGTCAGAGGACATCAGGATATTAAAAGAAATTTCAGTAAATTAGTTATTTTTCTCAGAGAAGCTTTCAATCTGAGACTTCTACAAAAGCTGAGGGAGAGTAGGCAGATGCATGAAGTGCTAATTGGTTGAATGAATAGAGAATGTCAGAAAACAGGCCTGAAGTGAATTTATACGAGATGGCAAAATTACCGAAAGGTCAGTCTATTACACTCCTCCACACACGCAGAGTTCAGAGCTCTTCATTCAAAGAGACACAGCAGTCGTATAAAGTGAAGAGGAAAGAAGAGGAGAGGAGGAGCGCTACATTTCAATTACTCTGCTAGTCGGCAAAGTCTGCAAGTCGGTTTCTCGGTCCTGAGCCTGAACCTCTTGAACTCCTTGTGGAAATTGCATTTCAGTTTGCGTTTGATGTGAGACTAAAGAAACCGGTCTGGTCTTTTTAATGAGAAATAAATGTCAGCACATACAGTGGCACAAGTCTTTGAATACGTAAAACTGTAGGAATGTTTTGCACAGTATAACAAAATATCAAACAAGCGGCATTTAGTTTAGTATGATAAAACGCAAGCACAATTTTCAAGCCATAAAATGTTAAAGTGAACATTTGCTATTTGCTAAACACTTTAAAAAAATAATTCACCCCAAAATAAAGATTTGTTGAAAATGTACTCACCTTCAGGTTAAGATATAGATGAATTTGTTCTTTAACATAACAGATTTGGAGAAATATAACATTACACATCACTTAATCACCAATGGATCATCTAGTGAATGGGTGCCGTCAGAATGGAGTCCAAACAGCTGATAAAAACATACATGAATCCACTCTCCAGTCTATCAATTAACATCTTGTGAAGCGAAAACCTGTATGTTTGTAAGAAACAAATCCTTCAAGGCTTCTATCCATTATATTGCTTTCTCAGAAGTGACGGTTTAAAGTCAAAATGCCTTAATGACAGATTTGTTTCTTAGAAACTTGCAGTTTTTCATTTCACAAGACGTTTAATTGACTAATGTGTGAATTATTGTGATGTTTTATCAGCTGTTTGGGCTCTCATTCTGACGGCACCCATTCACTCCAGAGGATCCATTGGTGAGCAAGTGATATAATGCTAAATTTCTCCGAACCTGTTCGGATAAAAGACTCATCTATGTCTTGGATAGCCTGAGGGTGATTAAATTTTTTTAAAATTGCCATATTTGGTGAACTATTCCTATAAGGTCAACTGACTTCATACGCTTACTTAAAATCATATTAACACAGTCACTTAAAAGTCATTGCAAAAATGAGAATCAGAAAAGGCAGCATTTTGTTTTCAGCTGAAAGTTTGTTGATATATTTTTGAAATGCAACATTTTTGGTGATCATAACTAAAAATATATATATATTTTCCTATCTTTGGTGCAGGAACACGATCATTGCGCTGAACTGACACTGACTCTGTGTTTAAAAATTAACATGCACAGAGGTATATGTGTCAAAATGGATACCTTTCCTTGTCAAGTTACAGAGCCACTGGAAAAATCTGCCTGCCAAGAGACTGAGGTCTGGGTTTTGCTGGATCCCGGGCTGTGAGATGATCACCCAGAGCCTCTATATGAACGGCAGCATCTCCTTTCACTCATTACTCGATGTGACATCATCATCAGAATCAGGGTTGAGCCAGTCGGAAGGTGAGATGCTGTAACCTCTGACATTCGACCTCTCGCCCGGTTTTCCATCACGCTCTGCGTTCCATCACACTGTAATTTGACACAGAAATGTCAGCATAAGATACCAGCCTAATAGTTAAGTGAGTGTGTGAATTCAGCAGGTCATGACTTTTTACATCACAAACACAATCACTTGCAAACTACTTTAAATACCCCAGACAATTCATCTCTCACAGTCAATTCTCAAACTGAATCTTTAGCATCATTACTCCAGTCACATGATCCTTCAGAAATCATTCTAATATTCTGATTTGCTGCTCAAAAACCATTTATTATGATGATGATGCTGAACACAGCTGAGTAGGTATTTTTAAGGTTTCTTTGATGAACAGAAAGTTCAGAAGAACAGCATTTATCTACATTATAGATGTCTTTATCATCACTTATTATCAAATTAAAGCATCTTTGCTAAATAAAAGTATCAATTTCTATCATTTCTTTCCCCCCCAAAAAATATACTGGCTCCAAGCTTTTGAATTGTATAGCTATGATCTTTCTATTCATCAAAGAATCCTGAAAAAATTTACTCAACCGGTATAAATATTGATAATAATAATAAGAAGCAATGTTTCTTGAACAGCAAATCAGCATGTTAGAATGATTTCTGAAGGATCATGTGACATTGAAGACTGGAGTAATGATGCTGAAAATTTAGCTTTGATCACATGAATAAATTACATTTTAAAATATATTCAAATAGAAAGCAGTTATTTTAAATAGTAAAAATATTTTACAATATTACTGCTTGCTGTATTTTGGATCAAATAAATGCAGGCTTGATGAGCAGAACAGACTACTTTAAAAAACATTAAAAAAATTTGACTGGTAGTGTATATTTAAAATCTCCTTTATAATAAAACAGCATGGGTATGGATTGGATTTGGGTTGTTTAATGGCGTGGCAGCTGTGATTAAGGTCAGTTAACTTAATTCTCATCCTTTCACAATATGTCATTCTCTATAACACGTAAATCCAGTTTCACATGATAAATCATAGCAGGGAACAATTATGTAGGCAGTAACCAGTCAAATTAATATTACACTGATTTGATTATATAATGATACTGTTAAACATTAAGTTCATCAACAGTTAATTCTATAGATTTTATAGATATTAGACTTCTGAATAAAATTCTTAATAAACTAAGTCATGTTTGTCCATTTTCAATAATGCATTGCTTTAGGTTGGTTGCAGTGTCCAATATAAAAATTGTGAGGAGAAATGTTCAATTTATAATATTTGAGTCAATAAAAAAACACAATATACTAAAATATATTCTATAAAAAGTATATTTTACTCGATCTATAAACCTTAAAATGTTTTTGTTCATAAAAACAGTTAATTTAGATGTTAACAAATTTATAGTACATTTTTAGATTGTAGTAAATAATTTACGCCCTGGCAACATGGTCAACATTACTTTATTAACAATTTACATTCTTTTTAATGAAAAATGCATGGTTGAGACTAAATCATCCTTGAATTTCAGAGATTATATATGAAAAGGTGGCCATTTACATTCAAAGAGACTGCTGGACGTGATTTCCAGTGGATATTAAACGTTTCACAATCTCATAAGATCCCTGCATCTGTATATATTTTACCTGGGGTATCAAGATATTGGTCAGATAGCTTGTAGGTTATCTGCATAACCAATATCTGAATTATGGCAAATGTACCATAGTAAGCTACACTAAACTATCTGCATCTTAAAACCATCGTGAGGAGCCAGAGGTGTCTTTCTCTCTCACACACATACTCACTCACTCACTCACTCACTCAGACGCCCGCGCTCACACTCGCACACAGTCGTGCTCTTGTGACTCGGGTGAGTGCGCATGAAATTACAGTCGCTATCTCAGGCGCGCGTTCTGAGGTAACAGTAGCAGCGCTTCAGTCTGGGAGAATCTGACTTGAGTCTAGCACACACATCCACTGGAAAGAGCAGCAGTCAGGGGGTTTACGCGGAGAGCCAACACTTCGGAAGCCTACAGGTATGATGAGCACTTTACACACCAGCCGTACAAATGCCGTGCACAACTGCCTGAGGATCACTCAACAGCATTCAGTGCACCAAAACTGTTGCACGATATGTCAAATATTTTCTTTCTTTTGAGAAAGATGCATTGCCTTGTGCGACTGATTAAATGACTTAGAATAGGTGTAGCCTGTACTGAAATAAGTTTCTGGTGCAGACGCAAGATTTTAAAGGACTCTACGAAAATTTGAGATTACTCAATTTATGGCAGCGCATGCTGTGCTCTAATTAAAGTAATTATCAAGACAGAGTACAATATTATTCGTATTTCTGTTACCATTACCATTAATATGCATTCAGATTTAATTATGAAAGTATTACCATCATTTTGATATTAAAGAAATGGTTCTGTCGTCATTTACTTACCCTCATGTCTTTCTAAACCTGTGCCACATTCTTTCTCTAATTTGTGTGAATTACGATGTGAATTACGTGAGTAATTTCTTAAATGCAACCTGCCACTGATTACGAGTTATATGAGTATCCCTGAAATCAGTAACATAATCTTTTTACCACACACTTTTAGGTAGGATAATCTTATCTAATTATTTGTTGGAAAAAGTGATATAACAACAACGAATAGTTCCGGTCTGGATGCTGATTGGTCAATACCTGTGCAGGATATCACTGCGCAGCACCGATAGTGGATCGTTATTTTGTTGCATAACAGCGAGGCACTATAATCTAGCGGAGGAATTGGATTCATAAAAAGGTAATACAAATAAAAATTATAAAATACATTTTTAATGGTGTTAATAATATTTTAATAACATTCTGGCCTTGCTATAGCCTAATTTCCATGGCTATAAAATTAACCATGGTGGTTTAATTATAGTAATAGTGTAGAAACCATGTTTTTTTGGCGTACTTATTACCATTTTCATAACAATGTAGTAGCAAAGTGTAGCAAAACCATGGTCAGTTTGTGGTTACCATGATTTAACTACCCTGATAGCACACATACATCATGGAGATGTATGCATTAACATCTGCAAGACATATTTTTTAGAGTGTTTGCTCATCTGCAATACGTCTATAGGACGTTTCCTATCAGATGTCAAATAGACGTCTATTAGATGTCTTTAAGTTGTTTATGATTTAGAATGTATGTAAAATTGACATCTTACAGACGTCAATCAGATGTTTGTACACAGTGGATGCTTTCCAGATGTTGTGATTGTTAACAGACATCTTGCAGGCGTATACATGTGCTATCTGGGTATAGTAATTTTTTTTTGTTTTATTTGTATAGTAAGGGTTGTCCATAACAACTCTCCTTTTAGCACCTAACTTTATCAGGAAACTAGATATGCTAGTAAACTAGCAACATTTATGTATCCCATTACATTGATCTTAGTTTCATCATTCACTTTCACTGTATGGAAAAAGGTGCAATGAAAGTTAGTGACTGAGGGTCTCCTTTGGTTTTTCCCCCCATTTTTGGTCAGTAGATTTGGTCAGAAGATAAATCTTAGGTGAAAATGTAAACTTGAAGCCTTGTAGAACTCATTTCATAGCTACTTTACGCAATTCCGATGGAACGATAAGCAGACTTATTATTGTTTGATCATTTCTGTTGGCAAGTTTCAAACAATGGCTTTTCAATGCTTTATTCATTGATCTGTTTTTCCAATTTTGCATGTGATTGTATGTTTTTGTTCCGTGAAATGGCTTGTTTTGCAATCAAGCTCTGGCGTTTTGTCAATTATTAGAAAAGCAGTATGTTATTTTAAGTGTTTTGCACGTGGTTTGTGATTGTAACATTTAGTTACAGGAGTTTTGCTATCGCTTCAAGCTGGCTGTAGCTCCAGTCAGTTCAGTATCGGTCATTTGCCTAGATTTGAGTAAGATTTTCCATGCCACCAGGAAGGGGGTGAGGTCTGTCGTTGCACCCAGTCATATTAAATTATTCAGATACCATCTCTATTTTTCACAGAAACACAGAGCCACGCACAGCGAGACACCTTTAAAAGGGTGAAAATAGTATTTGTAACTAACCAGCATGCACTCCAGCAGGAGTTTACAGAGCATGGGACTCTTTAAAACAACAGATACTCAAAAGTGCAATGGCCAACAATAACACCTGCAGTGTTTTTCAGGGTTGCCCATCTGAAAATATTTTGATGAGCATATGAAGTCTTTGTGTGGCCGCCTACAAAGCCAGTCTTCCACAGCGCTTTGTCTCACTATAAATGGCACCAAGCACACGCACAGCCCTTTGATCCCTCACTCAAGCCCCTTTTGTCTTTGCCGCTCACTTTCACCAGTGAAAAAGCCTGCATGCTAACAAGGGTCTGGGGAGTGAGCTGCGTTTGTGCTGGTCACCATCACCATAATAGCGGGCATGAATAATCAGTCCATTTTCAACCAACATTAAAGGCAGGGAACATAAACAGCTTAGTTTCTTTATCTGTCTGCCATCCAGCATCTGCGTGCGCTGCTAATTAATCTGAATGGTGCTTTTAGTCAAAAGTTCATTTATTTATTTTTTTAGTTGGGAATGATTTTTCATGCTGCGTCTTTGAACTGCTGTGATCTCGTAAGATTGTAGCTTGTGGGTCTGTTTTATCAGGCGTATAGGTGTCGTTTCTTTGGTCCAAACGGTTTATTTCTTCATCGTTTCATTTTCGCTATCCTTTAATCCTGTTCTTCTATAGTACTGCTTATTACTAGTTTCTTTCATCTGCTCACCCCCAGTTTTTCCACTGCATCCATCGTCCTTTGATTCACTTGAGCCACCCAGTTCCCAAATGGAATCAAGGGTAAACTACAATGATAATGACAGCATAATATCCTCTCTACCGAGACCTTTGGTTTCGCAGATAAAACAAAAGTATCTTTAAAGTGGCTGATCTGGAGTGAAGGACTCTCTCATTTCATCTGTCACCTGTCTGGCTTTGGAGCTTTGCTGTTTCTCATTACTTCAAAGCATAAGAAGCATCATTGTGGTCTCTTCACAGCCTTATCTCAGATCAGCTAAGCCTGGATACTGGTTTTATCCATGCAAATGATTAGGTGATAGTATGCCACAGTATGTCATCAGATTAAAAAAGCAGGTTTGTTGGGAATGTGCAGTGTAGTGAACGAGCAGCATTATATGCATGCATGCATGACTTTTATGCAACATTTAATAATAAAATGTGAATAACAAAATCGCATTCTTTATCAAACAAATACCATATGTGCTAATGCACGTTTTCATGGTAAAGGGCTGTGTTAGTCACCTAGCCTTCGTCATTCACGCAGGACGGTGTGCATATGTGGCATGCGGAGGGCTGAGGAATCAGCCTTCAGGACCACCAGCTGCTCCACGTCGCATTAGACAGATCATGCGGCAGATAGATTATGCAAGCCAGCCGTACTCATGTGAGCTTCATGTAAATGTATCCAGTCTGTCCTGTGTATTATTTAAGCAGTATCACACGAGCAAGAGTGCTGTCATAATATTGTTCAATAAACAAGGAGCTGATACTTAGTATCTTACATTTTAGGTTATGTTTATATGACAACGATGTGCTAGAAATGGAAAGGCTTTTCCTTTGGGATTTTGAAAAGTTTTTGTACAGACGATCCTTGTTCACATGAATCTTGGAAAATGACTAAAATGGCTGCATTATGCATGCCAGGCCAGTAGTTTGTAAAGAAACACTACGCACCTGCACACATACCTATAGCCTGAACATGTAATACACGTGTGCATGACATCTCCATTTTCAGATAACAGTATCCTTTTTTAAACACTTACACTATACAACGTTTTTAAAAGTTTGCATTTTCAGGCTCCCAGAATGTTGTTATCGTGTAAATTTTTCCTATTTTAGCTGAAAACAGCAGTGTTGCCTAGTCCGTGGTTTTCCAGTGGAATTGGGCTACTTTAAAACATGTTTTTGATGTCCAATAAAGTAATATTTAGCCCCTGGAATGGTAATTTTACCATTGGAACCCCAGCAAAATCCATGTATTTTACCCCCCAGAACGTGATTTTTAATGTGGTCCTCCCTCAGAACGCAATTGGGCTACTTTTGGGTAAGTTTTGAGTAGCAGTTGGGTGGGTTTTGTTGTGAAAACCTGGCAACCCTGGAAAACAGTGTCATGTAAATGCCCACTTAAGCCTAAAGTATATCCCCATTTTTACAGGTATGCTAGCGTATGCATGCAGTCAAACTCACAGCCTTCCAAAGTATACTCGATTTGACAGTGTACACGAAAGCAGGCGGTCGACACATGCACTCTAGAAAGCGCCATCTTAGTCTAATGTCTGCTCTATTTGTCTCCAGAAGTTATAACCAATAAAAATGTGTGTACTCTTTTAAAGAGCAAGTCATATGGTTTTTTAAAGTGTCCTAATATTGTGTTGGTTTAAATGCATCTAAGCTCAGAAAACATAATTTTTTCAGAATATACATTTAATATTAGTATTAATATTAGTATTAGAGTATTAGAGTATTAATATTAGAGTTATTTGTCAATGATTTCAAAACGATTAGTTTGAAGCAAGTTCGGAGCAAACCCCTCCCTTCCATAAGCCCACTCTGCTCTGATTGGTCAGCTGGCCAAGTCTGTTGTGATTTGGTACAGAGAGGAATACTTGAGCTTGAAAAAGACAAAGTTTGCAAATGCTACCACTGGCAAAGCATGCACCTTTACATAAAACAAAAATATAGAGCTCCAATCCGTTCTTAAAATAATAACAAAAAAAAACATTTGTTTAACACTTATGTAAGCGAATGGTGCCCACAGCTAAAGTTTAGCTGCTAAATTGTAAACACTTCACAAAACAGTAATGGTGGATACATTAGCCAAGTGCTAACGTGACTAACTGATGAAACAATACAGTTTGTAATCCAAAATATGTCTACACTGGTTATTATTAAACGAAGTAATTAGAACAACGACAGTCTACATTAATCGATACATTCTTAGGAAATAGTGGGTTCACAGCGAATTATCAGAACTATTTCAGTAAGACTTGTGGTATACCTGGAAACCTAAAGCTGCACTAGGTAATGTTATACATTACATATTAGCACAAAAAACTTGATATTTGGAGCGCTCAACTGAAAATGTACACATAACGTATCAATCGTACTTACAGGTTGTGGTTTGGAGACACTTGTTAGTCCAAATAAAGAAGGTACGGACTTATCGTTTATTGACAAGCATTTAGTGAATCCGGCGTTGAACTTGCCAAGATAAGAGAAGCAGTCCTCGGTAAAATAACGAGCACACAACAAAAGGTTTGAATTGTATTGCTGTGGTATTGTAGAAAATAATGAATTTCAGCAATGAAAACAAAACAAACTTGCGTTCACAGCGCAGAACACAGTATCTTCTTGACATGATGTAAACACGCTAACTAGCAGAAGTGTTTGTGTGTAGGTCAGACTGTTCATATTTCGGGGATTATGCTAATATGCTACATAGTGACGCAGATCAGTAACAGGCAAAAGATTTGAAAATATGATGACTCGTTAAGGTGGCTCTGAGTCGACTCTTTCTTTTAATAGAAAGTATCTTTATTTATCATGCGCTTTTTTGATTAACAGCTTTGCAGACTGGTTTACATTGAAGGATAGTTGTGTTACAAACCGCAAAAGAGATATTTTTTGAAAACCCATATGACCTGCTCTTTAAACGAAAGTTGCTGCTATCTCATAACCCTCTCAGACAAGCGATTGTCAAAGTGGCCGTCTGCTGTTTTGTTGTTGTTGTTATGTCTTCTTAGTTTCATTTTCTGCTGTGAAACAGCGGCCCGGGCTAGTGCTGTCACCTTGTGGAACAACTGTTTAGTGCAAAACAAATTCATTGCGTATGTGCGGCCTGCACGTACAAAGTACATGTGGTTACAAAAATCAGGTGGTGTGTGTACTGTTCTAATGATGAAATTCATGTCACATGCACTGTACGCATACAGTGTACACGTAAAAAAGTGAAGTATACTTTGGGATTTAGATGCAATTTTGACAGTTACTTTAGCTATTTCATGACCAGTTTGTACATATTTTACGAGTTGGCTAATTTGTACAAATTCATACGTTCTTACTCATACAATTTTGTATGATTTGTCTAGACCCCATGACGGGTAGGTTTAGGGGTGAGGTTAGGGGTAGGTAATTCGGGTGAATTCATACAAATTGATAAACGGACAAATTTGTACAAATGAGGTTGTACTAATTCGTACAAATTAGCCTTGTACAAAATGTATGAATTGCCATGAGATCGGGTTAAAATAACAAAGAATTGTTTAAGTGAATGATTCAATGACTCATTCATAAATACAGCTAGTTGTTTAATTCCTGAATGAATCAGTGTTTTTGAACAAATCAGTAGATTAAATAATAAATTACTTACCCAAAAGTACATTGGCTTGTCACTATCCACCAAAGAGTCAATGAAAAATACCCACCACAGTCAGTCCGTACAAAAATAAAACAATGCCAACATTACATAATATAACATTAAAAAAGTGTATGAAATGCTAATTTTTCTAAAGAAAAGCTGAAATTTACCTCGTGTTTGTGCCCATTCTGCGTTCGCAAATCAGTCTGAATCAGTGTTGCCATGTCTGCGGTTTTTCATGTCTACGGGTTTAAGCGACACCAAAAAAGTGATCCCTTGGAATGCGAATTTTACCAAGGTAACCCTGTCAAAAAACGTGTATTTTACGCCAAATTCGATTTTTAATGGGGGACCCCCCTCGAGACGTGATCGGGATAGTTTTGGGATAGTTTTGGGCTAATTTCAGGTAGCAGTTGGGCGGGTTTTGTTGTGAAAACCTGGCAACCCCGGTTTGAATGAACAATAGTTAATGGGAAAACTCATTTAGTAAACAACTCACACACTTATATATAACCACTTTGTTACATCAAAATAAGACTTAAAATAGTATGAAAAGTGATGTTTGTTTGGTTTACCTTAAGAATTAAACATTTATTGGTTCTTTAAACTTAAGTACTTAGCTGTTCAGTTTTAATACGGGAACAGATACGCCTCACAAATGGATGCTTGGCGCCATTCAGTTTTCTTCTCCTAGATGAGTTTTGCATTTAGAATAAATTGGAGAACAGCCTCGATATTACTGCGACCCACTGAATGCATCCTCGCTCTTGATTTTAGCTGATGAGTGTGAAAGTAATTTCCTTCGAAAATGGTGGAAGAGCTGATTTGAATAACAAACTATGTATAGACTTGCTCTGCATAAAATCATGGTAGGTGCGCACGGATTGGCTGGACCGTTTTGGCAGGATCTTTTCATAGATGAGAAAATAACCCAGCTGTGGTTATTGCAGGTGGCTCATCTGAATCAGTCTCTCCCACATTCATAGGCAAATGAGTGGACCGAGCGACGCCGTGACTATCAGAGTGTAAATTCACTTCCTCCTGACTTGTTGTAGGTTTAAGTGTGTCACTGGGCAGCATGACGGAGGTGATGAACAGCTGCGAATCTGCGGTGGGAGACTACAGTGTGAGCGGTGCGTCTGAGGATCAGAACATCTCTTTGCAGGTGGGTTGTGCTTCTCTTGGTCAACTGGCTGGATGCTGTCTTGAAATTCATGTCAGTGATTTATTCACGCCAAAGGAACAGGGCTAATAAAACAAAAACAAGTAAGAGATAATATATACAGTAGCTGGTCATTTTGACAACAAGTAAAGGGATTTAATACAGATGCTGATCATCTGAATACAACAAACTGCTATTTGCCAAAAAAAAAAAAAAAAAAGACAAAGGGAATGCATGGACGTGAAATATTGGCTTGAGTTATTTTAAATACATTGTTTTATTTTACATGCATGTTAGCTAATTTAATGGTTAATTTAAATATTATAGAAACAACAACATTACAGTATTGCATTATAAAAAATTAACTAATTTTATAACTTAGTTACTTTTAATGAAAAGTAAATGAAAAAGGCTGGGCTTATTTATTTTTAATAACAAAAAACCCTAAAGTTATATTTCTGGCAACTGTAGAGGTCTTTTCACACCAAAAGTGAAATTAATACACACCAGGCTGAAGGAAGTTCCTCTGCACCTACTCCCGATTCACATTAACCATATTTTTGAACCTATAATGCTACATTTACACCTAAACTTAACAACCACCTTACTAATTATTAATAAGAGTTTACTGAGATAAAAATTGTAGATAATAGTTAGAATGAGGATTGGTCACCAAACTAAAGTGTGACCAAAATGTTTCTCTCAACACAGGGACAGAAGAGGTGTTAGTGAATAATTGGGAAAAAATAAAGTTGATATTTTCTTGTGAATTTAAATGTAACACATTACTTTACTAGTTACTTGAGAAAAGTAATCTGATTACGTAACTCACGTTACTTGTAATGCGCTACCCCCAACATTAAATACAGACGTGCTACATTTGTCATACTGTTATTGTGAATTCAGACATATGAATTCAAGGTCCCCTCAAAGTTATTAAAAAAATGTCTACCAATTACATTAATAGAATGTTTGTTTAGAGTTATCTAGCCTTTAATAATGTCAAAAACTGTATTTACACATTGTTCATGGAACATTTTAGATTTTCTAAAATGTTACTGTTACTTCAGAACATTCCGAGAACATTCAAAACTAACGTTCCCAGAATGTCAGCAAAATTATGAAAAATACTCCCTTAAAAGGATAGTTTACCCACGCACCCTCAAGCCATCCTAGGTGTATATGACTTTCCTCTTTCAGACAAATACATTAATAGTTATATTAAAAAATGTCCTGGCTCTTCCAAGCTTTATAATGTCATTAAATGGGTGTTGAAACTTGGAAGTCCAATAAAGTGCATCCATGCAGCATAAAAAGTACATAAAAAGAATAAAGGCCTTCTGAAGCTAATCAATGCATTTGTGTAAGAAAAATATCCATATTTAAAATGTAATAATCACAATTTCTAGCTTCCGCTAATAGTCGTATGTGTGTTCATAAGAGAGTGGCGTTCCAGCGAATGACATAGGACGTAGATGTAGCGTAAGCTCCGGTGAAAATATGCTAGTCTCGTGAGAACCAAGTTTTGTTGACAGCAAAGGAAAAGCAGTCTCCTCTTGGCTTACATCAAAATCCTCCAGCATTTTTCTTTATACATCCTCATTTTGTATTTCTAATTCATGACCAGTGTTTTGTCTCCTCCCGGAGCCATGTGGAGTACTTCTTATAATGGATGGATGCACTTTATTGGACTTCAAAATCTCAACACCCATTCACTGCCATTATAAAGCTTGGAAGAGCCAGGGGATTTTTTAATATAACTCCGATTGTATTCATCTGAAAGAAGAAATATTACACCTAGGATAGTCGCAGCCTCAGACGTCACGCCCATGGAACGTTGGCTAAGCGTCTGATGCATAAGGCACGCTAAACTGGAAACACTTGAGGCGAGATGTGTGTGTCGTGTTCTTCAACGTTCTGCCTGGAAACAAAAATGCTGTGGCACCAAGCCCCCTCACGTAAGAAGAAAGCTGTCGTGTTTACAACTTTGACGACGAGCGCCTATTAGGATTAATTAAACGCTGGATTTTCAAAATTATGTGAAAAATTTAACCTTCGCGGCATATAAGAGTTTTACACACCGGTCTGTTACTGTTGCTACATTTCCATGCCCCTAAACATGACGCGTAACAAAATGAAACTTGATTGGTTGCTTTACCTGTCAGTCATATGGCCTCTTGAGCAGGCCTTGGCCATTCAAAGCGCCCAAAGTTCCCAGACCTTCTGCAGTCAGAAGGATGGCTTGAGGGTGAGTAAATCATTGAGTAATTTTCATTTTTGGGTGAACTATCCCTTTAACATTGACACAACAACAACAAAAAGTTTTTAAAACATTTAAAAGCTGATGTTTTGAACATGCAGAGAACATTCAAAAATAACATTTTCAACTTAATGGGGATTTTACAAAGCATTATTAGAACATACGTACGGCTTGAACGTTGGGAAGTATGCAATTTTGGATGCACATACTTCTGAAAGTGACTCTAAGTGGCCATTTACACGTAATGTGTTTTTGTGTTTAACAACGTGAGATGCAGGGAAGTGGGATGAAAAAATGCAATGTCTAGAAATGCATTTTGTAAAAGTTAAACTTCTTTTAACTTGTGAGTTGTGTTACTGAAACGTTATGTCATGCACCAGAGAGATGATGCAAAAGACACATGGTGTATATGCAACAGTCAACACGTCTGTCTAGCATGTTTTACATAGAAAATGCAATGGAATGTGAACTGCTCCCTACAGTATTGTTCCTTTGTGTCCGTTATATTGTGGATTGTTTTTTTTTTTATAGAATTGTAGTCATGTGGACTGTGCATCAAGTGGCATTTTACAAATATATTTGAGCAGTGCCACGACTGACCAATCAAAATCGACTGTTCCAGAAAACAAGGTAGAAATAGGTTACATCTAAGTTCAGACACACATACGTGCTGAGTGTTTTTCTGGTTACCCGAAAGATGACTGTGATGGGTCTCCATGGATCTATTTGAAGTTTTACCTCCGTCATTTCAGCCTGATTGGAGTCCCTTCTTTTTGCTCACATCGCTGAGAAAAGCCAATCAGATGCCTGATCGTTCATACAGCCTGCTAGATGAATTCAGATTCCTCTCAGACACTCAAGAGAGACTCGAAAGGTCACAATCTTTTCAGGGAACGATCATCATTACCCTTTCTTTACCACAGGATGAGCAGTGCCATTATATGCTAGCTGAATGAACCCTGTCTGAATCTGTCATTCACTCTGTCATGTAAGCTCTTTCTGTGCTGTGTAAACCAACATGCAATGCACACCCTTTTCCACCAATGCTTGCTACAGATGCTTTTAGAGCATTCATGTCTCGCTTGATAGCCCACATGTTGCAAACACACGGGCACACACTCAAGACGCTCTTGTTCACACTTCACTGCAATTGTGGAGAAATAATCATACACAACGTGAGTCACATCCTGCTCTCATGAACTCTAAACAAGGCTGCGCTAAGGCAATAGGACTCACACAAGGCGTGAGGTGAATGCCAAACACATCATTAATAAAAACCCATCAAGGAGTTTTTGATGGAACCGCTGAAGGGGAGCTTTTGTAAACATATATTTACTCATAAGTGATTGCCCACAGGAAAGGAAAAAAAAACAGATTTCATTCTCTGATTGCTTATAATGAGAATGCACTGAAAATTTCAAGTAGGCTTTAGTGCTGAATGTTTACAAGGTTAAAACAGATTGACCTGACAACACCCTGGCTTAAAGAGATAGTTCACCCAAAAATGAAAATTCTGTTATTAATTAGGGTCAAAAAACTCTCGCATTTCATTAAAAGTATCTAAAGTCGTGTTCCGAAGATGAACGAAGGTCTTACAGGTCTGGAACGACATGAGGGTGAGTATTTAATGACAGAATTTTCATTTTTGGGTGAACTGTCCCTTTAAAAATATTTTTAATAGACATTTTTGATTTGTTTTCCTTTAAATATTTTTAAAGGAGTTTAAGTTTTGTGAGGTTTTTCCTGAAATTAGAACTTCTACTTCCAATTGTATTGTATAATGAGGTCCTTAGATCTTTAATAGAGAAAGTAAAGGTCAAATCATGCTGTTTCATGAAAACTGTCAGGGCATTTTGAGAATTTTCAGACTTTAAGATACATTTCAGCTCACTGAACTGTCATGTACTGTGGCCTCTTATGACCCCTGTGTTGTAGATCTTCCCAGACTCCCATGAACGGTTCCCAAAGCTTTCCAAACGCTTGCCATCCATCGTGGTCGAACCCACTGAGAGCGGGGAGGTGGAGAGCGGGGAACTCCGCTGGCCTCCTGATGATTTGAGCCCTACGGATGACCCCAGAGACAAACAGGCCCAGGCTGCAAGTAAGTTCATGTTAACCATTATAAGAATGTCACCTTTAAAGGGATAGTTCTCCCAAAAATGAAAATTCTGTCATTATTTACTCACCCTCACGTCGTTGCAAACCCGTAAGACCTTCGTTCATCTTCAGAACACAAGATATTTTTGATTAAATCTGAGAGCTTTCTGACCCTGCATAGACAGCAATGCAACTACCACGTTCAAGGCCCAGAAAGGTAGTAAGGACATAGTAAAAATGGTCCATGTGGCATCAGTGGTTCAACTGTAATGTTATGAAGCTATGAGAATACGTTTTGTGCGCAAAGAAAATAAAAATAAATATAGCTGCAAGCAGCAATTACCGGGCAATTATCAAGCGCTTTAAGGCATTAAGCACATATGAAAAAACACATTATTTAGCAAGCCTGTAACCACCTGAATCAATAATTTAAAAAAGCATTTTTAGAAAATCCAGGTAATTTACAATAGAAATATTGTGTTTTTTAAAGTTTATGATTGTTATAGCACCAGCTTTGGTCTGATCTCCTTAAAACTTTGCATGCTTGTTTAGAATCACCCGTCGCATGGATGTTTTGTGAAGTTTTGAGTTTTCCTTTAGGCTTGCCTGTAGGCCCCATTTCTAAACAACCCCGTTATGGATCCCCAAAGGGTAAATTTCAACATTCTATTGATAATTATTGACCTATAGAGTCCAGAGAATTGTACTGCAGTGTTTATTTCCAGATTGAGCGAAAAACATAGGACTAGATAAATAGCAAAAGTATTTTTTTTATATATAAATCTTCTTAATCATTTAAACGATATGTTTTTTTGAGATTCTTGTGCCACTTTAGACCTTTTTCCCTCTTATTTTCCCCAGACTCTCCAATTTTTGTCCATTGACCTGAGATCGAGCTTTTACATAAGTGTTCTGAGTTTGGCGAAGATATCTCATTCCGTTCGAGAGTTACGGGCATTTTACTAAAAGTTTACTAAAAGTGCAACAGTGAGTTGAAAGTTCAATTTTTTTTTGATAATTATTGATATTCACTCTCCAGAGAATCTTTCTGCAATGATTTGGTTCTGATCAGGCAAAAAACCTAGGACTAGTTCAAAAGTAGGTTTTTCAAAAAATCCAAAATACCCCAAAATTTTGCCAGGCTCACGATCGAATCATGAGGCATGCATTTTGTCCAGCATGAGCCAAAGATTCCAACGACATAAGACACTTGAGCCTGCAACTGATGATTTAGGAGTTACAAACGATCGCTGTAGCACCTCCGTCAGGCTGATTGAGGCGAGCCTTGGTGACGTTGTCGGCGGTGTGAGTACTACCATCCAAGTTTGGTTTGGTCTGCACAATCAGTTTTACATGGAGATTGTTAATCCTTGGCCATTCTAACAAATACAATTCAATGACTTCATTAAACAAAAATATCATATTTTGTGTTCTGAAGAAGGTCTTACAGGTTTGGAATGACATGAGGGTGATTAATTAATGACAGAATTTCATATTGACCCAAAACTTGTCTGTAAAAAAATGTGTAAATTTAACACGCAGATCACTTACAGAGTGGTTCTTTTACCTCTCAGTTGATTTCAGCTTTGTAGCATCAGCTGCAACTGCTTTTGGAAATCTAATTTACGGGATAACCTGTTGTATTTCAGGTGACAAGCCCACAGAAGATAGCCAAGAGGTCGTGACAGGAACGGAAAACTAATGGGCGATGGTTGGCACCAATCCAGCCAATCACTGTGAATGTCTTCATTATGGACAGGAGTGAATGGGAGACTCCACCAGTTAGGTCTGCCTATCATCCACACTAGAGCCGCCCACCTGTTGACCTCCACTCCCCTAGGTGGAGCCGAGGCCTGAGAGACTGTCTTAACTGAACTAGCTCACGTGCCAAACTCTAGTGATAGTCAGCTGCTGTGATTGAGTTGTAAATGATCTTCAATAACACCACGATACCCATTAGAAGTCACCTATGCCTGCTAAATTAGAGATTGGCATCCATTTATGTATTTATTTGCTTTGGACCAAAGTCTTTCATTCCTTCCTATTAAAAGCACATAGCTTCAGGATGTTAATTTGATGTATTATATCAGCGAAAAAGGATTTCGGATAATATGAACTACAGTGCATAAAATGTAGATTTCAAACTCTACGCTATGTACAGTAGATCTTGGTTTGTTTTCACTTTCACACACTACTAATAGTGTTTCCTTTTCAGATTTGCACATACTCTTTGCCATTTGCATTAAGTCTCTGTTATTCACATCGCTGCTGCTTATTTACTAGTGTTTGTCAGAGCTGCTGTAAATGTAGCTTTCTTTGCCTTAGACATTTATTTGTTGTTACACTATATGTACGTCATGATTTAAATGAAACTACTGTTTGTATGTTCAGACATGATTATTTTACCCATCAAAATGTATCTGTCACCTTCCTAAGGCAAACTTTTGGGGGCTTCAGAGTCTGTTGAATATCACTGTATTCTGTTACAAATCTACTGCTCTTTTGATGTTTGAGTATTGGTCTTCAATTATTAATAATCTGTCTGGGAATGGGAATGAATGCAGCGCAGTATCACTTAGCATTAAAGGCAGTTATTTCTACATCTGTGCTCTGTTGATTCATCAAATGAATGTATGTAGGATCCAGCCTTGACACATCACTGATTTCTTGTGGGTAGATGTCAAGTACTAGCCAAAGGCGCTTCTAGTTGAATGCTGCGTTGACATGAGCAGTAGTTATTCCAGCCCAGCAGCATCAGCAGCTCTGAGCAGTTGATATTTTCCAGCCACAGGCATTGCTAGAGCAGTTTTAGGGGGGCTGAAGCCCCCTTGTCTTTCATCTCAACCCTCATAAAACTTTTCCTGATTAACTCAACTGTCGGATCCCTTTACAATCTGTTATAATCTTCAGCATGTTTGCTGAACAGCAACTGCAGTAAGCAGACAGGGGTTATGTAAGGCCTTTACAAACTTATTTTTAACTTCCAAACAAGGTTGTCAAGTTCATTTTAGGTGTTTGTCTACATAAACTTTTCTTTTTAGTGTTAAAAATGACATTTATTGGGGGTATTTGAGTTTATTTGAGCTTCAGTTCATTTTAATTCTATAGGTCTTTCTTCTATGGAACACAAAACTATGAATTCCATACATTAATGTCAATGGGGTTCAAAATAACGCTACACCCACCAACAGAGTGAAACAGTTGGGTTGCAGAAGTAAAAATCCCCACAAAATTTCAGTGGGGGTATTGATATTTAACTTTAATTTACTTACCCCTATGTCATCTAAAATGTTCATGTATTTTTTTCTTCTTTTTCGAAAAGAAATTAAGGTTTTTGAGGAAAACATTCCAGGATTTTTCTCTATATAGTGGACTTCAATGGGAGCCAACGGGTTGAAGGTTCAAATTGCAGTTGAAGTACAACTTCAAAAGCCTCTACATGATCCCAGTCGAGGAATAAGGGTCTTCTCTAACAAAATGAAAATAAAAGTAAAAAAAAAAAAAAAGTTTATATACTTTTTCACCACAAATGCTCATCTTGCACTAGCTGTGCATCCACGACGCATTACGTAGTCATGTTGGAAAGGTCTTGCATGACGTAGTCGGAAGTACCGAACCAATATTTACAAAGCGAATGTGCAAAGAAAGTCAAATGGCCTTTATAAAACAAGGTAAAACAAGGTTGGTGAGTTTTTCATCTACACCACCCTTTTTAACGCAACGCAACAGATGAAGAACTAACCTATGGCTGCAAGATAAATCGAAATGAAATCGCAATTGCGATTAATCAAAAGCTGTGATTGTCATGCGCATCTTTCGGGGAAGCACAGTTCTATAATCAGCAGTAAATCTCCATCCGATGGCCAGAGGGCGCTCTCGCACGGAAACTCCAAATAAGCCCGAAGATGACACCCAGGAAATCACGATCGCTCTAGCTGAATAATCAGAAGATTAAACTGCTTTCATTGATTCATCGTGACTAATAAACATACAATGACAATGTATGGTTTATCTGAGTTCTTATTATAATTTTGCTTATAATACAGTATATAATGCAATGCCTTTATCACTGCTTAGAATACTCTATACGTGCCTTATTCTTTGTAAAAAGCCACATCATCTCACAGAAGGATTTATTTCAAACACTCGACTGACATTATGAAGTGAGTTTGGAGTAAAAACATGTTATTAAATGTGGTATTTTCATGTGTTATCAGATGTAGCAGCATTTCTACACAGAGCCGTAGTTCACTGAGAAGCTACGCAAACAGCTGTCATTATTGCGAATGATTTCTTTCGATTTCATAATCGCCCAATTAAATCATCTGTGATAATGAACACAATATTGCGTAGCTTTTCAGTGAACTTTGGCTCTGTGTACTAAATGCTGCTCCATCTAAAAGCAGAGACATTTACTACTGATTACACAACCGGCTTCACTGAAAAAATGTGCATGACAATCACCTTCGATTAATCATGCAACCCTAAACTAACTACACATGACCTTTTCAATGTGATTACGTAATACGTGAAGTCGTAGAGGCGCAACGTAGAGCTAGTGCAAGATGAGCATTCGTGGTTAAAAAGTATTTAAGTGGTTAAAAAGTTTTTTTTTTTTTTTAAATAAAATATAACCAATTGTTTTGCTAGATAAGACCCTTATTCCTTGAATGAGATTGTGTAGAGCCCTTTAAAGCTGCATTGAAACTGCTATTTGGACCTTCAACCCGTTGATCCCCATTGAAGTACACTATACGGAGAAAAATTCTGGAATGTTTTCCTCAAAATCCTTAATTAATCGACTAAAGACAGAAAGACATGAACTTCGTGGATGACACGGGGGTGAGTAAATTATCGGGGAATTTTAATTGATTAAAAAACACTAAGGCAAACCTGCTGTGAGCTAAGAGGTTTCTAATAGATGCTGTTTGGTTTTGTTGAAAAAACAAAGTTAAATGAAAATTATTTCATTTACACACCACTGAGTTCCATAGCATTTTCTCCATACTGTGGAAGTCAATGGCTACCGTATGGTTACCGCAACCTGATCTCATGAAGAAAATGTACCTGTGGGAACCTTTTCCGCAAGATGCGAAATAGGTAGCACCATGTACTTTTCGTGACATATTCAATGTTAAATTTCTACTGAGTGGCACTAAAAGAGTGTTCGGTTTTTTACCCTGGAACAGATGAATGTACAAATGGTGCGTTTTATGTGATGATTGTTTTGTACATGTCACCGCAGCTCTGACTTGAAATGCCCGTTGAGTTTTAGCTTGTTTTTCTATCTCATTTTTTTAGCTCTTTCATTGTGAGTCATGTTTTCTCACAGAATTCGTACCCAAGGATTCCGCATCCTAAGTCCAATTCCATGCCGGTTGAGCTACATAGCAAGCTTATTACCTTCGGAAAGTGAAACATATGGAGCTGTAATCATAACTGTGTACAAAAACGATTACAAGCGCTCGCTGTTTTACAGCCTGTCGTGTTCATTTCTGTTGGAAACTGCAGTGTACTTACTGGTACATATTTCACGTCTTGCGAAAAGTTCCCAAAGGGAACTTTTCTTCTTTTGAGTTCAACAGAAGAAAGAAACTCAAACAGGTTTGGAACAATGATGACAGAATTTTTACTTTTAAGTGAGCTATCACTCCTCTTGTACCATTTGTCTTTCTATTTGTCTTTTTTGCTTAAAATCAAAGTTTGTAATGTGATTCACCTCATAGCTGGTTGGTTTGCCTCATGACGTATAACTCCAAAAATCCACCTTATTCTTTAACGTGGAAGAAAGCCTATGGGCGGGACTTCCGGTTCATTATGCGCTCTAGGGAAAAAAACGAGAAGAATAACAATGCAGTAAACGGTAAAAGTGTTTGCGCTACAAACCAGTTTGTTCATAATTAAAATAATACATTCAAATAATATGGTATGACACACCAATTTGCAATATCAAGCAGCAAAACAAGATATTTTGTACAGCTAAAAATAGCAAGAAGCCACACCCATAACATTTAAAAATGGCCACGCCCACTCTTACAGGAAAAATAAGGTGGTTTGGAAAAATGAATCGGGCCAAGGTCGCTGAAAAAATGGGTGGACACTGCTGCACAATTGACGGGTAAGAAAAAAGGTAATTTTTTTATGCTCCACAGAAGAAAGTCTTACAGGTTTGGAACCACATGAAAGGTGAACAATACCTTTAAACTGATCTAATTTTACTCTATTCAATACTCTTTCAAACCTTTCCCAGAATGCACAATCCTGCCCTATCCGAGTCTTGAGTGCGCTACCTTCATTCTAAATGAAGCAGAGGACCACGTATGCTCAGGTAGAGAGAGCTGTCACGTCGCGTTTGTGCTCTCCAGTGGAGACTCTCCCCGGTCGGAGCACTAAAAGCACATCGTCAGGTGGCTCTGGGAAATGAACCCGCTGTCAAGTTCAGCCACCTCCAGCGAGAGCGGCGACCTGACAGGCCGGAGATGATTTTCACTCATTTTCTGCCACTGAACGCTGCTGGCAGAGTGACCTTGTTTAGAGCCGCGCAGCTTTCCGAAAATAAACATGTCACTCTCAAAGGATCTCGAAGATACCAAAGCTCGCTCTAGTGAGAGATATTACAGTTCCCCGTCACGGAAGCTGCCGGTATGAGTCGGCTCTGATTTATAAGTGTTCCTACGCATGCTCATGCACCCACACACGCAGAAACACACAACTACAGTGCAGCCAACACACTTGAACAATCTTAAAGGCTCTTTTTTTCCCAGGCCTCTGTGAATAATGAAGGTTGGAACCGTAGGTGGACCAAACATGTCGTGTTATTTTGAAGACTAAAGCTTTCTGGTGCACTTCTCAGAGAGTTCTTGAATCCGAGGCTGTGTTTAAAGAATGTGTAGCTACCTCTAGCCTCCATTAGTTCTTAAATTAGCCTAGTATTTCACATTGATAGAGCCCCTTTGACTCGGTGTTAAAAAGGAGTTTCAAGCCCACGCCGCTGCGGTTCGCGGCTGCGCTTCAATAATATGTCAATCGGCGCCGACAGCGGGACGCGAAGCGCGCATCGGCGGCAGCGGGACACACGGCATATACCTATTATAAAGTGAGCGCTCCACACCTGCCCCATTACTCACTCCCACACCGCCCACCTCCATTTCCATCCTTCTTTTATTTATCATTTCATCCCTCCCTCTCTTGCTCTCCCTCGTTCTCTGTCTCTCGTCTGCTGGAGAGCTCTTCTGATGTGCTTGTCCTTTGGGACTTTGAGCTGTGATGTTACCATAGCAACCACCTTGTCAAGCAGGCATCAGAGTCCTGTCTTTCTCCGGCGGTAGCGCGCCACTGAGCGCTCCTCCCCACTGACCCACTCACATCGTTTGACTTTATCACAATACATTTTTCTGCGCTATATTAGTGCTGCTATTAATCAGAGGTGAGGCGAAAAATAGCATGTTTCTTTTATGGCTTTTTTGATTGGTTCGGTGTGGGAAGCCTATTGTGGTGCGCACTGCAATGTGTTTACTTAAACGTGCCTCCTGATGCAGACCGAGCCTGCGGCGCGCGTGGACAGGCAAATGCATCAAGTTATGCACAAACAGCTTTCATGAGTGCACATGCACACATACATATTCCTGGCCACTTCGGGACACTCATACTCATCTTTCTATCTTGTTATATGACCTGTTGTTTTTTTGGATGCTAAACTCTTGGTCAACCAGCTTCGCCTGAAAGACCATGGTGGTTGTTTGTGGTGTGGGTATGGAGGTGGACCAGCTATGGCACCTGACCAGCAATAATCCAGCTTGAACCAGAATGGAAATTGAGGTTGGTTCTAGTCACGTTCATTTAAATCTTTGTGCAGAGTTCTTCAAAAGCTGACCACAGCGTGAATACATAAATGGCAATTGTTTTGTTTTTAAACACGCTGTACAATAAGTTCCCACTAGTTAAAGGGGTCATATGATGCGATTTCATGTTTTCCTTTGTCTTTGGAATGTTACAAGCTGTTTGTGCATATATACGATCTGTAAAGTTACAAAGATTAAAGTCTCAAACCCAAACAGATATTCTTTTTTTTAAAGTTAAGACTCAGCAATGCCTTCCTAAAATGGCTCATTCAAACACCACCCCATGTCTACGTCACAGTGTAGATTTACACACTAGATTTGCATAATACTGCACAAATGTATACGCAAAGAAAGAAGGCGTAACTTTTATTCTGTAGTGTTGTTGCAGCCACCACCATGTTGTGGAGACGCTGTGTGTTTCGTTGCGAAAGCAAAAGTACTTTTGTTTGGCCTTCCAAATGAGTATACAACTAGAAATCAGACATTAAGTTATATTTACAACACTGTTCCAGAACTGTACAATGCAAATATTTGAGTGTGTGCAGCGCATTTTATAGAGGACAGTTTCCTGAACCTGGGAGAGTAGCCTACAATGCTGGCTGTGCACCCTATAAAGTGGGGCAATTCCAACTTTGCAAGGACAGTCTGGCACTTCTGACTCACAGCCTGTAAGTACATTTACATGTTTAAAGAATTTGCTACTGGCTATTCAAACACGAGTTTTGAGCAGTGTAGTGTAGTGCTTGTTTGTCGTTTTTACAAACACAAATGCAGACATGCTGTTATGTTTACGCAGCGCGACGTGACGTGACGTGACGCAACGCAACGCATAAAAGGACAGAATGAGTTATTATAATGAAGAATTATGTCCTCACTGGATGCAACAAATGCCTCATTTATAATGGGTTTTATTGTTTTGTGTCTTGTCGCGCCGGGACATTTCCGTCACACACTTGAGGTATTTGGCCAATCACAATGCACTGGACAGCTGGCTAATCAGAGAACACTGTGCTTTTCAGACAATGAGCTTTGTTAAAAAAACGTGTTTCAGAAAGGCAGAGCAGAGAGGAGCAACAATAATGTACAGTATGTGGAAAATAATGTGTTTTGTTGAACCTCAAACCACGTAAACACATTGCATTACACCAAATACACAATACAATAATGTTCTTTTTAGCAACATCATATGACCCCTTTAACATTAGTTAAAGGAATTGTTCAAGGAATTTCAATTTGCTGAAATTTACTCTTTCTCAGCCCATCCAAGATGTAGATGAGTTTGCTTCTGCATTGGAACAGATTTGGAGAAATGTAGCATTACATCACTTGCTCACTGATGGATCCTCTGCAGTGAATGGGTGCCACCAGAATGAGAGTCCAAACAGCTGATAAAAACATCACAAAGATCCACAAGTAATCCACACAACTCCAGTCCATCAGATAAAGAATTAGTTCAGCCAAAAATGAAAACTAGCCCATTATCTACTCACCCTCCAGGCATCCTAGGTGTATATGACTTCCTTCTTTCAGACGAATGCAATTGGAGTCATATTAAAGTGCTCCTATTTTGCCTTTTCAAATATGACCTTTCATGCAGTGTGTCATGCAGCTGTATGTGAACATAAACTATCTGCAAAGTTGTGAAGCCGACAGTGCACAATATATATAGTTATATATATAGTTATTGTCTATCAAAAAAAAAAAAAAGAGTCGGCTCACAATCGCCTGAACAAGTCATCAGGAATTCGAATCTTATTCTGTTACGGCTATACGTCATGAAGTAACACATCTGCATGATGTCCGCCCACGTTCTACGTCACAAACAACTTGCCTGTCCACAAACACAATACAATTTCCATGTGGTTTACATCATGTCGAGAAGACACTGTATCCTACGCTGTGAGAGTAAATTTGTTTTATATTCACTTCCAAAAGATAAATCTACAAAGCGATCATTCAAAATACGTAGTTGTGTATGTTATTTTGTGTAACAACCCTGCACATGTCTTGCCAACCAGTTAACTCAGGATTCTGTAGTTCTGTTGTTCAGCTGTAGGCCCACTGTAGTCTAAAAATTTGTGATTTTATGCAGCTTGACTGTCCGTCTGTCTCATTAGTTGGAGTAATGATAAAGGATGGCGCACGAAGCGGCTTTCACACCAAATGCGGAAAGCGCTGCGCTATGAGATCCATTCATTTCAATTGCTTGCGCTGTGCGAGGACAGCTTGTTTCTGTGTCGACCAAAGTGCACGTGCAGCGGAGTGCACCACTGGCGTGAACAATCGTTTTGCTAGATAAGATCCTTCTTCCTCGGCTGGGATCATTTGGAGCCCTTTGAAACTGCATTTAAACTGCATTTTGGAAGTTCAAACTCACAGCAAACATAAAAGTCCACTATATGGAGAGAAATCCTGAAATGTTTTCCTCAAAAAACATAATTTCTTTACGACTGAAAAAAGAAAAACATGAACATCTTGGATGACAGTGGGTGAATAATTTATCTGTAAATTTTTGTTCTGGAAGTGATCTTCTCTTTTAATACATAGTATTGTATAACATAATATATTAACACATAAAATATATCAATGTATAATGTGTACTTGCCATTGCTTGATACCCTCTGAGCACCAAACCGGCATGAACCAGTTTTCGCTAATATGAAAATTCAGGTTATTTAAGGTTCTTCTGGTTCATTTAAGGTTCAGCGTTTTACAGAAGCACAATCGTGTGTGGGGGTGAGCCAGGCTTTTTCCAGCAGCCGACAGCATTAAGCTCAATGCAGATGCTCACACCACTGATCTGCCTTGGAGCATTTTGTAAAACACTGAAGCCAGTGTTTGCGGTCTGGAGAGCGACCTCATATTAGTGATTTGGACAGCGTAATAAAATCCTCCGTTTTCAAGTAGGGACCCACCGATGGCACAGAGGGGCAATTTTGAAGAGTAATATAAAGGGGAAAGCTTACAAGCCAAACTGTGGAACCGTGATTCACAGAGAGAAAGAGAGAGAGAGAGAGGTGAGATTGGATGAGAGAAAGTTCAAAAACATCAAAAGAGAACTGATGATGTTCTTTGTTCTGTCTCCTGAGCTGCAGAAATAAATAGCCAGAGGTGAAATGTCAGCAAGTGAAATTGCTTCACAATTTTTGCTCCTTGTGCATGTGGTTCGCTCTTCTATTGTAAATCCGGAGAGCTGCTATTGTGCCGTGCTCCTTGATTTGTCTGCTGAGGTCAGACGCTGGATGAACAATAAGAAAATGAGAGAAGACGTCAAAGCAATTCAGGTGCCAATGAATCTGAAATGCGTTTTCACACCCACACACACAAAGACGTGAGAAGCGTCTTGACATCGGGTATTTGCGAGTCCGGTTCGGGTGGAGGTTCTCAGGCGGTTCCTCTCCTCCGTGGGATGGCAGCGCTCCGTGGTGAGCAGCCCAGCTGGGATCAGAGCGCTCACACTGAGTCAAAGTTCACCCTGCTACCTGCCAGCCACCCAGATGCCACACTAAAATAACAGCTGATATTTACGGTGGAAATGTCAGACCCAGTTGTTTCTTCCAGCTGAGCTGAGCGCTGGCTGGCTTCCTTACAAACAGGCACACAATTAGAATTATGTAACTTGATTTTATGCATATTGAAGTACATTATGGCATCGTCCCATTTGTTAAATTATAGGCTACATATAAATAAGATGAAAGTACACACAGTTTGATATATGCTTACAACATGAGCATCTCAGTGTTTCTTTGCCTCAGTGATTCGACTGGATTCTTTCCAAGTCAAAGGAACATCTATTGAGCAGTGCAGTGGCGTATACCAGAGTGTGTATACCAGAAAATGCTGAGATATTAGCAAATGCACAGGTAAATTATTGAATGTATTGTTTAGATAATATTTAAACTTTTGAAATAACAGTCATTCATTGTCGAGTGATAACTGGTTAACAATTAAGCAGAGCCCAAAACAAAGAGGAAAATAAATTTGCAAAGTTACAAAGTTTGAGTTACAAAATTGTTGCATAGTAATAAAAATAAAAATCAATATATTTTATTGTAGTCCAACAATACATTATTATTATTATTATTATTATTATATAATTTTTCATTGGACTAATTCAATAAAATATATTATTATTATTATTACATTAATATTGATGATGATTATTATTATTATTATTATTATCATTATTATTACTATATAATAACAACAATGTTGTATTGTTGGACTACAATAAAATATACTGATTATCATTATAATTATTATTTACAAAAGCCCATTTGGAAGAACCAAATAGAATTTCTAATTATTGTTTTATTTGAATGTTTTTTTGATAATAAATCATTATTATAAGCAAATAATCACTGGACAAAAATAAAACATAATATTCATGATGATAATAATAATAATAATAATAATTATTATTATTATTATTACTATTATTATTATTTTATTATTTTGCAAAAGCCAATTTGGCAGAACCAAATGTGTAATTATTGTCTTTTTTGATACAATAAGTAAATAATCACTGGACAAAAATAAAACATAATATTTGTGATGATAATAATGATGATGATGATGATGGTGATGCTAATAATTTAAACAATAATAATAATAACAATAATAATAATAATAATAATAATTATTATTATTATTATTATTTTACAAAAGCCAATTTGGTAGAACCAAATTTTTTTTAATATTGTTTTTTAAGTAAATAATCACTGGACAAAAATAAAACATAATATAATATAATATAATATAATATAATAATAATTGCATTATAATAATATTTATGTATGCATGTATTTATCTATTTAATTGATTTGATTGATTGATTGATTGATACAATAATCACTAGACAAAAATTAAACATAATATTTATGATGACCTTGCTGCTGTTATTGGACTACTACAACAAAATATAATATTGATGATGATGATGATGATTATCATCATTATTATCATAAACAGATGTAGATTATCTTAATGTTTAGAGTTCAATAACCAATATGCAGAATCTATTTTTATTACGGTTTTATTTTTGCTATTTGACATTGTAAGTCAATAATCATTAGACTACTACAATGAAACATAAATATGACAAGGATGATAATTATGAATATTATTGTTAGTGTTGGTGTTGTTGGGACTACAATAAAATACTGAAAATCATATTGTATTATTATTATTAAACATTATTATTGTAGTAGTTCTAACGTAATTATAGGTTAATATACTATATCAAAAAGCAAAAAATAAAATAATCATTAGAACAGGTTCTGCATATTATTAAACGCTAAACATAAAGCTAATCTACATCAGAATTGGTCATAAACAGATAATATCAGTCAACGTCTATTATGATGGATGTGGATAAATAAACATAATACTATGGTCCACTACAAAAACATGAAGACATCTTTCCTTACAGAACAACATGTGGATTAAATCACTGCATCGTCATTTGGATGGTTACATTCATCAGCGCTAAACTAAATGGGATCAATTATCGTTACATCAAACTGGCGATACGCGTGGCTGGAGTCAAATCTGGATGAATGCTCAAAGGAGATTTCAGAAACAAGAGGACACACAAACACACACACTAACTCTCATCACTTCTCAATCCTTCACACCTGAGTGGTCAACTGTGTCTCTACAGGATATGAAACCTCTTCCCATGAATAAACATGGATGTCCAGTGCTGAGCAATTTCTCCTCTGAGTATTACAAATCCAATTACCACTAAACAGTGGCACTCCTTTAGTCACAATCATTTTGCTCCTCACTTCCTGTCTGTCTCGCTCTTTCTTTCATTTATTCTCTCTCCTGAACTAGACCTCATGCCAATAGTGCTCATAGCCTGCGCTTCCTGCTATCAAACTGCCTGCCATTTTCAGGAGATGAAAATAAAGAGGCGGTTCAGAGTAGATTCAAGTAAAGGCCAGAACATGCTTAGTCACTTGCACTGACATGTCTTAGTTTGTGTGGGTATATTTATGAAGTGCCACTGTTTGCACTCTACAGCATATTGAAAGTCCACTCAGGCCAAGTCTGTTCACTTGGTTGCCATATTGGGAAGACAGCCACTTTCTGTCGAAGCAATAACCACACCAGTACAGCTCCTATTAGCTTGCACGTGGGAATAAGTATATCTTTTTTTGCTAAACTGTACTGTTTTTTACAAAGGTTTGTACGGGTGTTCAGATGTTCCTGCTTCTGTTTGGATCCTTCTCAGATCATGCGTGTATTATATGAACTGTAGAAGACTGTTTTCAGAATTGTCAAATATCTTCTTTATATCATTAGTTCAATGAGAGGACCCTCATGTGGATGAATGGCTGGACATGGTTAAATATTCAGTCCCTGCTCTCAGGATGTCTGTCTCCTCACACAATTTCATCCCGGGTGTCTGACCCATGAAATGGAGTGAATAGATAGACTGGCCTCAATTAGTGGCTGTCTGCAGGCATCATCTCTGATGGTCATATTCAGGGGCCAGTCAGCCGGAGGGAGCAGACAGACACATTTATCCAAAAATCACACATCTACTGCTGGAGAAAGCCGCTTGGAAATAATCAATATTTTTGCAATTCCTCTTGGTGCTGCTAATCAGTGGTTTAGTGGAGAGCTTACACATGAAAATGGCGTATGTCCATTTTTTTTCTAAGGATTCTGACTATGAGGTGTGGATAAAAGAAGTAGCAGTACTGTATATAGACCAATTCTCTATAAATATTTTTTATCCGTTGAATATTATATTATATTATTACAACCAATGTTGGCCACCACTCCAGAGGCTCGGTTTACCATGGCTGCCTTGGCAGAACCTATGAGCAAGCTGAAACTTAGACGAAGGCAGACAAGACTAATGTCCAGTGTGGCAGATCCACCATCGAGGTCGGTGTGAGCGGCAGGCATCTCAGTAACTGCGATCCTCGGATACAACCCTAGTAATGTTCCTGCTCTGAATCTCAGCCCAGTCAGGATACTAGCTCCAGACTCCAGTCCTTAGCACTAAGACGCCAGCCTCTCCACAGTCAAGCCCACCGGCCCCACTCTCTAGCCCGCCGGCCACTGCACTCTCAAGCCCGTCAATTGCAGCACTATCAAGCCCACCGGCCGTTTTCAAGTTAAGCCCAGAGAGGGACTCAGTTCCCAAGTTAAGCCCAGAGGGGGCTCCTGTTTTCCAGTCAAGCCCAAAGAGAGACTCTGTTCCCAAGTTAAGCCCAGAGAGTGCTCTTGTCCCCAAGTCAAGCCTGGAGAAAGACTCTGTTCCCAAATTAAGCCCAGAGAGGGCTCTTCTTTCCAAGTCAAGACCAGAGAGACACTCTGTCCCCAAGTACAGCCCAGAGAGGGCTGCAAAAACACTAAACGCTCTTGGGATACTTACCTTGGGACTGTTGTCTTGTTTTCACCTGCTGTTTCAATAAACCTGCTGTTGTGTTCACCTACCTTTGAGAATCCCCGTGTGTTTGCTGACAATCATTGAAGAACAGAATAGAATATATCCAAGAAATATATTATATATACTTGAAAGTATTGACTGCAAATAAATATGTCAGAACTATGGACATGTTTTGACTTGTTTTGCCCCATCTCTGTTCTTGTTTTGCCTTATTCGGTCATTTTCCTGTCCTTGTTTAGTTTAATTGATTATCCCATGCACCTGTATTTCCAATTACCCCATGTATGTAAGTTCCTGTTTGTTCATTTGTCCTTTGTCGGGTCTACTCGTTGTTTACGCGTGTCTGCGTAAGTTATTCCTTGTGTTTAGCTATTAAAAGAAGATTTACGTATATTCATGCTTCCAGCATTTCTACGACAGCGTATTGTGACAAAAGTTGTTTTACCGTATTTTCCCCGTTTTGTTTCTCGTCTTGTCACAAGTTTTTTGTTTCCGTTGTGTCTCCCCATATGGATGCCCCAGTCGGGCCAGTGGTTTAAATTTTGACTTGCCCGGTCAAAATTTTCACTGGCCCAACCACAAAAAAATTAAATATTGCTGTTATCATTGTTTTTGACTCATATTATCTTTTTTTTTAATAAATAAGCTTGTATGACACCAAAATTTTACATACCAAATAAAACTGTACAGTTCTTGATTCCAATATCGATACCACACCTAAACCTATTAGCCCAACTAAAGTCGAAAGAGCGCAAACTCAGTCTTTGCCAGCAGGTGGCGCTTATGGAATAAGAGTGACATTACATTTCTATGGTTACCGCTGTAAACAAAGCAGCGCCGTGCTTATGAACGCTACTTTAAATACATCATACATGGGTAAATGAAAAGAAAACGCCATGTAAACTTTTTAAAAACAGTCAGTTCCCCTGGCAGATACATTCACATAAACCACAGTTTCAACATTTAGAATAATATTTCCAATATTTTGCTTTGTGCTGCGTGATCTTGCTACAGTATTTTGTTTCTGTTTGCGTTGGTCTGTAGCATCTCTGGTCTCTGTTAACGAATGTCTAAAGAGTTCGTAATATTTCTACACACGACATTTTGAAAGAAGATTGCTTGCAGTTCGTGTGCAAGTCCAGAACAAGAGATCGGTTGAAATATGTCCGGTCAATCGGTGCGTCTCCACTGTATAAATTAAGTATGTATTGATCATTGTTAAAGCTACAAAGCTAATACTTTTGTAGGTTATTTGTCCGTCAGAGACGCGTCTCTCTGTGATCGCTTAAAATTTTAAATTATCAAGGTTATAAAACACGTGCAACTGATAAACTTTCATGACGACGCAGCAGTGGCCCGACCGGGCCAGTGACATATTCATCAACTGTCCCGAGCGTCTTTCACACTGGCCCCGGGCCATCGGGCACTCCTTATTGTCGAGCCCTGAACCCCATCAGCTGCCCCCCTGGAGTCATCAACACTTCCTCCTCCATGGCTCCTCCCTCCATCTGGTCTGACCCGGTCTCTCCTGTTGTCTCTATGTCTCCTCCCTCCGTCATCTCCACCCGTTCATCTTCCGATATGTCAGAACTATGGACCCGTCTTGTTTTTGTCTTGTTTTGCCCCTGTCTGTGTTCCTTATTCTGTCATTTTCCTGTCCTTGTTTAGTTTAATTGATTATCCCATGCACCTGTGATTCCAATTTCCACATTTAAGTTTCCGATTGTTCATTTGTCCTTTGTTGGGTCTACTTGTTGTTTACGTGTATCTGCTCAAGCCTCCGTTGTGGATTATCCCTTGTGTTTAAAAGACTATTTACATTTATTCGTGCGTGTTTCTACAACAGCATATTGTGAAAAAAAAAAAAACATAAAATACAAATAAAACAAAAAATGTAATTGATGTGTACTCACATTTTAATGTAATTTAATGTAACATTTTTACAAAAAAAATTTGCGTTATATTACAGCTATTTATTTTATTATCGGTTATATGAGTGTACTGGAACTTTGTAAAGAAATAGCTGTACTGAATAATACAAATACTGAATTATTCACATAATTTTTTTTACTATATTAAATTTGATGCGGTTGGATCCCGGTATGGCCACAATTTCAGTCAGCGTTACATCACTGCTGCTAGTAACACACAAATTAAGCACTTCACCTTTGATTTCCATGGTATTCTCTGATTTAATTCATTAGTATTTATCCTCCATGATGTAACATGGTGCAGAGGAGGATACCCAAAACCCACGGATGTCCTTCTCACTGCCAGTGAAACGATTTGTGACAGTTTAAATCTTTTAGGTGACAACTTAAATCTTGTGGAGGTGTGCAGTGATTCAACATGAGTTTCCAGAGAAGCCCACCTGTTAACCGGGGAGGAAAATAAACTCATCGCAACCTGAGGGTCACGCTTCTGAGCCACCATCAACGGTCGATGAATATGCATTCACAATCATCCTCATCCATTACAATCTCATCAAGGAAGAGAGAGATGGAGAGAGCCGAGGCCCCCACCTGAGTCACATTCAAATCAGCTCTATCCCCTCTTATCATTATAACCCCAGGCACATATGTACAGCCAGATAGAGAGAGACCAGGAGAAAGAGGAGCCTGCTTAGTGGAGGGGAGCAAAAGAGAGAGATAGATGGAGTAGTAGAGAGAGGGGACGAGATGGGGAAAAAGACAGGATCAGGAAGAATGAGATTTGGTGAGCGGAGGGGTGCTGTTGAGCCTTTGTCAGAGGCAGATTAAAATTCATACAGTCTAATCAGCCGCTAAATTTAACCTTGTCAGCCAGACCCCTATTCTGTTCCCTCATTCTCACACACACACACACACACACACTCTACCACCTTGCCCTGCTATCGTTCACAGCAAAGTGAATTCAGCAGCGCTCCACCTATAAGCGAGACCTCACAGAAATAATATTACGCATTCATATCTCTTGGCCACGGCTGATTAAATTCATATCACATGTGCACTGCAGACTGCTACATGCTGTTACTTTATTCCTCCACCTCACACAGCCATCCACATAAGCTTTGTTTTTGTAACAGAGACATAGGAAAGTGTTGGCAAAATATTATGATTTAATGGAAAAACACTCTAAAAGTAAAGGTTCTTTATTGGAATTTGTGGATCCATGAAGAACCTTTAACATCCATGAAAGCTTTCCATTGTGCAACAGGTGCTTTATAGAAGAAAAAGGTTCTATAGATCATTAAAACGTCCTTCAGACTAAGAAAAAATGGAATGTTTGGACAGTTCACTTAAGGGTACTTTGGGGAACCAAAAATTTTTTTTTTCCTTTTACATCACTGCAAAAAAAGAGTGTATGAATGTGTGGCTGGTATTGAGTTAAACTGTATTTTAAAGGGGATGTCTAATGTTATTTCAAGAATTCTGACTTATTTACACTGCTAAAGAGTCGTAAAAAACCTATTTGGACGTTCTGTGGCAAAGACAATCCGTCAGTATGAAAACCCATTTCCATCACTTAATAAACAATTTAAAAAAAGGTTATCTCACAATTCTGAGTTCCTTTCTTGGAATTGTGAGATATAAACTTGCAATTTTGAGAAATTAAGTCAGAATTGCTAGATATAAATGTACAATTCTGACTTTTCTCAGAACTGCGTGATACAAACTCGCAATTGCAAGTTATAAAGTCAGAATTCTGCCTTTTTTCTCACAAATGCAAGTTTATATCTCGTAATTTTGACCTTTCTCTCGCAATTGCAACTTTATATCTTGCAATTCTGACTTTTTTTTCAGAATTGTGTGACATAGACTCGCAGTTGCGAGTTATAAAGTCCAAATCTGAAGGGAAAAAACTGATATGTTCTCAGAATTGCTAGTTTATATCTCTCAATTCTGACTTATTAACTTGCAATTGCATGTTATAAAGTCAGAATTGCAATATAAACGCACAATTGCAAGAAATAAAGTCGTAAATTCTCACCTTTTTTCTCGCAAATGCTAGTTTGTATCTCGCAGTTCTGACATTTTTCTCTTTTTTCTCAGAACTGTGAGATATAAACTTAACTGTAAGAAATAAAATCGGCATTGTGAGATACTTGCACGTCAGAATTGCCCGTTTTTCGCAATTCTGAGAAAAAGACAATTGTGAGAAATAAAACTTGCAATTGTGAGAAAAAAAAGACACAGTTGCGAGATATAAACTCATTTCTGAGAAATAAAGTTTAAAGAGAAATGCCATTTGACTTTATAACTCGCAATTAAGTTTATATCACACAATTCTAAGGAAAAAAAGTCAGATTTGCGAGTTTATATCTCACAATTCTTACTTTATAACACGCAACTGCAAGTTTATATCCCACAATTCTGACTTATTAACTTGCAATTGCATGTTATAAAGTCAGAACTGCAAGATATAAAACAGAAATAAAGGATAAAAACATGCAATCCTGACTTTTCGCTCGCAAAAGCTAGTTTGCATCTCGCAATTCTGACATTTTTCTCGCAAATCTGACTTTTTTCTCAGAGTTGTGAGACAGAAACTCACAGTTGCATGTTATAAAGTCAGAATTGCGAGATTTAAACTTTTAAAGTCAAAATTGTGACTTTATTTCTCAGAATTGCAAGTTTATGAATTGCAATTCTGACTTTATAACTCACAACTTTTTTATATCACACAATTCTGAGAAAACGTCAGATTTGTGAGATTGTCTCGCAATTCTGACTTTATAACTTGCAATTGTGAGTTTATATCTCACAATTCTGACATATTAATTTGCAATTGCATGTTATAAAGTCAGAATTGCAAGATATAAACTCAAAATTGCGAGAAAAAAAATCAGCATTGCGAGATAAAAAAAAAAAAATCAGACTTTTGTTTGCAAATGCTAGTTTGTATCTTGTAATTCTGACATTTTTCTTGCAAATCTGTCTTTTTTTCTCAGAATTGTAAAATATATAAACTTGCAAATTATATGTTCCCAGAATTTTGAGATATAAACTTACAATTGCGAAAAAAAAAAATTGCAATTGTGAGTTTATCACACAATTCTGAGAAAAAAGATTTGCAAGTTTGTCTCACAATTCTGACTTTATAACTTACAACTGCAAAAACATATCTCACAATTTTGGGAAAAAAAGTCAGAACTGTGAGATAGAAAAAAATATCTTAACTTAAAGATGAACGATGGACGTACGGGTTTGGAAGGTGAGTAATTAATGACAATTTTTTTATTTGTGAGTGAACTATCCCTTTAAATATGGCTTAGGTTCCTGTCTATGATAATTTTTCACCCTAGTCTGACAATAATGCAAATGAAACATTTTATAAAACTCATTATATGGTAAAGCTGAACTTTCATCTTCTACCTCTTTCGCTCCTTTCAAAAGTTAGCTCTTATTGCCTCAAAATTTACATCTTATTATTTAAGAATATAAAGCACAGTTTTTTTTGTCAGAAAGTCGAGTCTTTCTTCTTTTATCAAAAGCGTTTCATGTCATTTGCAATTACAACATGTCAGAGGCCAAGAGTCCCTGAATCTTTTTCTCTAAATGATAATAGATCTTGATGTTCATTCAAATAATCAAGATTGCGAGTAGTTAATTTCCATAGGGGTCGCTTCCTGTTAACTTTAATTTCCTTTAGATGAAATTACTGAGAAGTCACGCTGACCTCAATTTCTTCTTCCAACTAACCTATATCGGACATTCCTTTTACCTCCATCACAATGACTACACAGGGAAGCCTGGTTTAATTGCAGTGGACTTCTTTCTCTTTCTTTTCAGTTTTTCCATTTGATTATTTGGTAATAAGAAAAAGCATACTTCAACTAGTGCATTCAACCAGTTTGCAATCATGTGATTGCAAGTAAGTACAGCACATGCTAAACAAACACACTAACTAAACTAGTTAAAAAGAATCCTGAGGAAAAAAAAAACTTTGCTTGCCTAATATTATTGTGCCATTTGGACAGAGGGAGTGACTGGAGGTGACTGAGGAGGGATAATGAGCACATTTACATTACAGGCTTGCAGATGAGCCTAGGGGAGCCTGATTAGGAATTGCCCTCTGGTTACTGAGGTGATTATTATTCGTATTGAGTCGCAGGATTTCCAAATACAGACTCCCGGGTTCTCTTGGAAGAGTCGCTCAGTCTGCGGAGAGACAGAATCCACAGGGCAATAACGGCTAACGAGGCACAGAGCGCCCTGAATGCATCTAAAAGTCCCAAGAGACCCAGCGATTAGTAAGGGCCAGTGCAGACGTCCAGTACTTATTCAAACAAGGAGCTCTACTTGGGGGAAAGCTAGCCGGTAGATATCTGTTAGCATTTTCATTTTAGTTGCGGTGTTGGTGCAGTCCACTTCATGCTTTTAAGAGCCATACACTACTGTTCAAAAGTTTGGGGTCAGTACAATTTTAAAAAAAAGTACTTTTCTTATCAGCAAGGATGCATTAAATTGATCAAAAGTGACAGTAAAAAGACATTTTAATGTTACATAAGATTTATGTTTCATGTTAGGCTAAATGCTGCTCTTTATTACTTTCTATGCATCAAAGAAATGCATCACAGTTTCCAGAAAAATATTAAGCAGCACAGCTGTTTTCAACATTGATAATAATAATAAATGCAGCAAATCAGCATATTAAAATAATTTCTGAAAGATCATGTGACTGGAGTAATGATACTGAAAATCCAGCTTCGCCACCACAAAAATAATTATTTTAAATAAATATTTTTTAAAATTATTTAAAAGTTATTTATAATAACAGAGCATAAGAGAGTATAAGAGACTTTCAAAAACAAAACAAAAAAAATCTTGTCAAGTCAGTATGTTGTTTCCCAAGTGTAAAAAAAGTAGATAAAGTAGAAAAATAAAGTGTTAGTTATTTGATACCAATAATGCATAAATAAATAAATAAAGTTACAGACAACATATACCAGCATAGATATGTCAGATTAATAGAAAAAAGTCCTTGATTAGGAATTTTCTTTAAATTCAGTATCATGTGTGTGATGGCAACATGGTGGTCACCATGGGGTGGGAACTGTGTTGAATAAAGTAGCCTTTTTGTAGTGAATAATCTTTCTGAACTTCGGATCAATTGGAGCAATTACTTCACAGAATGCACTTGCATTGAATGACAGCATTAAATAATCAATATAATTGCTATGGACTTTTCTTTAAATTTTGATTCACTATAGTAAGCATTGTGTTTTCACTGTTACTTGTCTTGGTAAGTGCCTGCATATTATCGATAGTCGCTTCAATCGTTTTAGTATCTTGTTTGGCAAGAAAGCATCTGAATAGCCTATAATTATGGGAGCCCATTACTGTCACATAAGAAAAAAATCATGCTATGGTAAATCATAATTAAGATATAAAAAGCCATAAAATGTCATAATTTAGATAAACTTTTTAAATCTCATATTCATAATTTAGCATCTCATAATTTCATTTTTTGTTATAAGTTTGACTTTTTATCTCCTAATTATGATTAACCATCATTGACTGTTTATGTCATAATTTTGAATCGATGTACATTTTTATTTTTTTAATCTCATATTCATACTTTAGCATCTCATAATTTCAATTTTTTGTCATAACTTTGACTTTTTTTTAATCTAATTATGATTAACCATTATTATTTTTGTTTGTGTCATAATTCTGAACTTATCTAATTTTAAAGATTTTTTAAATCTCATGTTCATAATTTAGCATCTCATAATTTCACTTTTTTTGTCATAAATTTGACTTTTTATCTCCTAATTAAGACTAACGATTATTATGAATGTTTATGTCATAATTTTGAACTTGTTTGTCAATTTTTATGATTTTATATCTTATATCCATAAATTAACATCTCATAATTTCAACTTTTCGTCATAATTTTGACTTTTTATCTCCTAATTATGATTAACCATTATTATGACTGTTTAGCTCATAATTCTGAACTTGTTTATGTTAATTTTTATGATTTTTTTAAATCTCATATTAATCATTTAGCATCTCATAATTTCAATTTTTTGTCATAATTTTGACTTTTTATCTCCTAATTATGATTAACCATCATTATGACGGTTTATGTCATAATTTTGAACTTGTTTATGTCCATTTTTATGAGTTTGTCTCATATTCATAATTTAGAATCTCATAATTTCAACTTTTTGTCATAATTTTGCCTTTTGTCTCTTGAGCTTAATGTAAAGTAAGTGACCAGACCCAACACCCAAACAAGTCTCATCAGAGCAGCAACTTACTTCCTGTGTGTCAGCAGCTCTGTGCTGACAGTGACACCACCACCCTCCTCCATTCTGAGAGACAGAGAGGCATTGTGCCCAGCCATTATCAGTGAGCATGATGCATCGTAAACATCGTGACCTCTCATGTGAGGAGCTGTTATCATGCGGGTATCACATCTTATTGTTTATTATGTGCTGATTAACTGCAGTTCACTGATGTAAAGTTGGAAATGTGTGCTTAGTTTCACTGAAAGTGCACTTAGTGTACCACAAGTATATTTTTTAAAAGCGGTACTTGCAGATAATAAAATATTAATGAAATAAAAGTCTTAAATACATACTTAAAGTCCATGTAAAGGCAACTGCGGTGAATTGTTTCTAAACACATCATAAATATTAGAAATATTTTTATATATATTTATGTATTACTGAAAACACCTTACAAAGACTGTGAACTATGTAGTACTTTGTGGAGTTAAAGCGTTAAACAGTTTCTTACCATTTTTGCGTTCAGGATTTTTTTTGGCTTGAAATCATGTCCACTGAGCATGGCGCTTTCCCACACACTATAATAACTAGCATTAGCATTAGCATCAGTGGTTCGTCTTCTCAATCGCCAGTTACTGTCCGTAGTTACCACAGAGTATACAGTTTGCTAGCTAGCTATGCCTTCGTCACGTAAATGCATATTTTCTGATTGCGATAATTTACACAACAGTCTCCGGCAGCTTTTCAGCGAGTGGGCGTGGTTTTAGCGCCGACAGCGGACACGCCCGCAAGCGTTGGAGAGCGGAGAATCCAAAATTATTTTTCCTGTAAGCGCCGGCGCGGCCATTTGTAAATTTTATGTGTCTGGCTTCCGGTCTCGTCAGCGTCCAGTTACTTTTATCTGTACAAAACAGCTTGTTTTGCTTCTTGATATTTCAAATTGGTGTCTCTTACCATATTATTGTAATGTATTGTCTTAATTATGAACACACTGGTTTGCAGTGCAAACAGTTTTATCGTTTACTGCACATTGTTATTCTTCTCGTTATTTCCCGGAAGTCTCGCCCCATAGGCTAACTTCTGCTTTGAAGAATGCTGCTTATTTTTCATTAAGTTTGTTGTTGTGCTTTTGTTGTTCTTTTAAAGTATATTACTTCTGTAATAAGTACTTTAAAACCAAAATTAGCTAAATCATACCACATTTTCAAAAGGATTTGCAAAACAAGTACTGTGTTGAATATGACTAGATCATCATCATCCTCCAAACAGTGTGGAGTCACTGTACATTCATTTTATTCATCATGCACCCACTGTTTTTGTTGTGGCAGGTGCCCTTAAATATCACTGTTTTATTTTGTAAGCCACTAACTGTTGTTGGCGTGTTTGCTGGTGAACGTGAATGAGCAGATGATGAGAACAAATGCAGATTAGCCCCCGCTAGCTAACATGTGCGGCAGCCATCAAGCGGCCAAAATGATTTGTCACTGGTATTGAACGAGGCCTTTGGATGACTGTGAGCAGGGTGATCCACATGAAGGTGACATGCACGTGTCATGTTTGCTCATGACGATTCCCTAGGCGCCCCCATTTCAATGACATCTGAAAGAGAACGATTTATTCAACACATTTATTGTGACTGTTTAATAGAGTCCAGTGTCTTTTTGACACTATTTGAAGAGAGCTGAACTGGATGACATCACTAAATCAGCAATGAACAGACTTTAACTGAAAAATTGACTGTTTATTGTCCTCTTGCATTATTGACAAACTATTTTCCCTTTTTGACACTGTAATACTGCTTTGACACAATCTGTATTGTTACAGTGCTATAGTGCTATATAAAGGTGACATGAGGTAACCACATGAAAAATGATCTTTGAAATCTAACACTGTGGAGTAGTGTAAACTATTTACACTGTATTTTACACTACTCAATAGTGTATAACTATAAAATTAAGTGCAAATACTTTGACATGATTTGTTGTTTTACTAAAGCACTTCAACACAGTTCATACAAACTTGTTTTGATCAAAATTACATCTGCACATGGCAATGTTACTCTAAAGTGAACTAGTGACCTCATGTGGTATGACAAAATAAAATAGATAGACTTTTCTATCCACTAGATGTCACTGTTTAATTGTAACAGTGGGGTCTAGTTCATTCATCAACTGCGTATTATTTCTTACTGTATCCACCTTGATTGTTCGTAAGAGTGGGCGCGGTCATTTGTAAATTTAATGTGTCTGGCTTCCAGTCTCATCGCATCCAGCTATTTTTAGCTGTACAAAGCAGCTGGTCTTTGCTGACTGATATTGCAAATTTGTGTCTTATATTTTTCCAAGGTATTATCTTAATTATGAACACACTGGTTTGTAGCGCAAACTGTTTTACCGTTTACTGCATGTTGTTCTTCTTGTTATTTCACTATAGTGGCTCATGAACCGGAAGTCTTGCCCATAAGCATACTTCTGCATGGACAGGCCTGTTTTGATCAAAACACAGTAAAACACATTGATATTGTTGTAAAAATTTTTTGTAAAAATGATCACAATCTCAAATAATTGTTTTGTATTTTATTGTGTTTTAAAATGTAAGTTATTTCTGTAAGGGCAAAGCTAAATTTTCAGCAGCCATTACTCCAGTTAGTGTCACATGATCGTTCAGAAATCATTTTAATATGCTAATTTGGTGCTTAATGAATTGTCATTGATAATATCAGTTATTACCAGTGTTGAAAACAGACACTTAATATTCAACAGCATTCAAAAATTCAACAGAACATTTATTTTAGATAGAAATCTTTTATGAAATTTTGAATGTCTTTACTGTCACGTTTGATCTGTTTGATGCATTCTTGCTGAGTAAAAGGTTTAAAGAAAAAAGTGATTTTTTTTGTCCTTCATCTTGAGCTAAATTACCATGACATCATTCGTGGGGTGTAACATACATTGCATTGTGTCCCACTACACAGGCATGCTTTATATTTACAGTTTGATTGTAAAAAATGGGTCAGAAATCATTGACTTAAAAAATGCAATTGCCATGATGTGAAGTGGAGGAGTCATAAACTACTATAAATAGAAATAATGTGACATAATTGCTGTGTACACAGCATAGGACCCGCAACTTCATTCTTTTAAAAAATTATATGTTTGTTACCATTGGTAATTTGGATAATTGCACGTTTTGATGTGAACTAGTGACGTCATGCGTTAAATAAAAAATATAACGTAAAAACAATAACACTTTAATTCCACTAGATGTCACTGTCCGACTGAAGCAATATCTACTGTAGTTGAGTTCATTCATTAATTTAATTTATTTATTTTTCTAAATACAGTCCAGCGTCAAGAAATAACTCATACTGACATATTGAGCATAAAAAACATGGATGGATATTCTGACGGATAATTAATGTCATGTCAAAATGGCATTATCTGTCCTATTAATTTCATAATCACAATCCCCCATTATACTATAGAATGTAATGAAGTGTTATCCATATTTAAATGCACACCACTTGGAGAAAGTCTGGGGGCAGCAGTGAGAGGGTTTTCTGCAGCAAGTAAAAAATCACGACATTTCCGAGAAATGATGCTGTAGTTCAAACTGATGACACAGAAATGGGGAAACCAGGACACAGGGAGGAAAAAATTAAGAATCATTTTTTTTAATGGATTAAGAAACAAGTAAACTTTTGAACAGGCTAATTTATTTATTTATTAATTTAAAATAATTTTTTTTTTACAGTGTGCAGTGAAGAGGGGTTTTACGCTTTATTTGAATTCATGTCTGGTGTGCACCCGAGGGGGGGTGGCTGATTTATTTGGAAGGAGCTGTAAGAAGAGTGAGAGAGAAACCACGTGGCTTAAAGGAAAACATGGTGACTGAAAATAGCTCCAAAGGCCAAGATAGTTGTTTAAATGTTCTGATATAAAGCACTTTTGCTTTATATCAGAACTTTTGCTAAACTATGCAACAGGCCTTGCTTTACAATAACAAACTGTCACTGTAAGCCATAAATACAAATGGATAAACATTTATTAGAAATCCCATGGCCAGAGTAGAGCTATCTGGCTTGTAAATGTCAATTTAAACGAAAGAAAATAAGGGATGAGAATCTAGCCTAGTCTTACAGCTAAACATTAATTAATTCATTCTCCTTCTCTGACTATTGAAAGTTTGCTATTATGTTTTTCATTGTTAATGCTGTCAGCAAAATGATGTCTACATTAGATTGCAACACAAACTCACAATACATTTGCAGTATTATTGTAATGCTACGTACAATGGGAAAACCCACAGACTATTTCCAAAGGCTGACCAAAATCCATTGCGCGCACACACACAAACAAACACACTTCCTGCATTAAAAAAGCAAAAAATGAAAAAATTAATGATTAAAAAATGATGCCTAAATGATAACATGTAAATGGCACTGTTAGTGTCATACTGGACCTCTGTTCTTGTTTTACTAGATTTCCCACAAATCAGGCATGAGTCATGTCAGAAGAATCATTATTATTATTATTACTATCATCATTCATTGTATAGTTAAACCCCAGGAAGTAGGTTAGCTTTAGCAATCAAGATAAACAAATTAAAAGCTGCTGCAATGTTTGCAAACAAAAAGTTTAGGAGTCTAAACATAGGGTGTGCCTCCTTTTAATTAGATCACATGACGTAGCAGCATGTCTGGCAGCAGTATATAAAAGAAGCTGTAAAGGGCTCTCTCTACTGAAAGCGAATAGAGAGTACTTGGGACACACTTGGGCTGCCTTCAATTCTGGATAATGCCCTTTAGCAAAATGAGAAAAGGTAAGACAATATATAGCATGACATTGTCTTGTTCTGATGACTGCACTCTAATAGTCTGGCTGTTTAGAGTCTGACATGAAGATTTTGATTTTAAATAGATAAGAATTAAAACATTTGTTGTGTTCTTACGATGTTGTTGTCTGTTCTTTTAAGTTAGTTTAACATGGCTTAACATGTCTCTGCCACACTTCTGTATTTAGTAATTCACGACCTTTAAACTCTACTATTAGAGACTGAAATGTGGCACATGAGACAACATAAACGAGGCTTGTATTTAATTTGACGTTAAATGCCATGTCGCGCATTTATTTTAGTGGTCGAAATTCTTTCACCTATTAAAATAGCAGCTTCCAGCTTTCTTTCCATTGCACATTGCCATCATTATTACCATAGCAACCAGATAACGGTTTATCATTTAGACCGGTTACTTGCGACAACACTGTGCTGCAGTTAAAACGTACAGGAGTCGGCAGCTGGTAACTGCACCGTCTGTCGAGCCAGCCGAAACCGCTAAAAATGGAGTCAAAAGACAAGATAACAGCCTTGATTGTTGGTTCCATAGCTTCGGACAGAAAAGGACAGAATATAAAACGACGTATGTATATGGCAAGCCGTTTTAACATTAAATCTATAAACCGTACTAGTATTTGTTTTCGTGATACTAGCACTTATTTGTTTTGATACTAGAAATAATTTGTTGTGATACTAGCACTTATTATCTTTTTAATTAAATACCAGTATTATTAATTAGCTACTAATGCTTGTTCTTTAGGTAAGCTACTAGTACCTTTTCAAAAGGTACTAGTACTTATTCGATACTGGTTCTTATTATACCAATTAAATAGACATTAGTAGTAGGTATTCGTTAGATATATATTCACGAGTTCACGCTTACATATAATTAGTACATATGTGGCGTGCTGTCCAAGGAAGGGCTCCGAGATCGGGAATGGCCCGAACCCAGAGAACCCCCCTAGGTGTAGTGAGAACTCGGAGTGAGGATAAACCATCAAAGCATAGAGGTAAGTCAGCTGTATTTGAATCTATAGCGTTGATTAACTTGAGTGAGCTCCTGTTGTGTTAATTAGACTAGGTATCTGACGCACTCCTCCCGAACCTTGTTAATACGACATCATTTAAATAAATACTACTCATTAGACTAGTAACTATTCTTGTTACTTAATTTTTTTTGCCATTGACTTCTATGGGGCTCTGTCATTGAGATATCAACTATTCAGTTTTGACTGGTATGTAGGCTATTCCAATTGTGACTAGTACATAATTTTTATGTACTAGTAGTTATTTCTAAGCTTTTTTTTAGATATTAGTAGCTATTATTAGATACTAGTACTTAATCATTAGATACTAGTATGTATCATTAGACACTCTTACCTATTAAATAAATACTAGTTCTTATTTAATACAAACTAGTATTCATTATGTGACACTGGTTCTTATTATTAGATACTAGCACTTATTCATTAATAGGTATGTACCCATACCTATTAAATGCTAGTACCTTTTTTAAAAATAGTACTTATTTAATAGATAATAATTTTTATTTATTAGATAGTACTCATTAATTTCATATTAGTACTTATTAAATAGACACTAGTACTCATTATTAGATACTAATACTCATTCATTAGATACTGTGCTTATTATTAGATATGAATACTTATTCATTCGATACGGTATGTATTATTAGACACTATTACTTATTTGTTAGATACTAGTACCTATTAAATAGAAACTAGTACTTATTATTAGTTACGAATACTTATTCAGATACTGTACTTATTAGATACTAGTACTTATTTAAATACTTATTTCTGTAGTGACTAGTACTTATTCTGTTGTTACTAGTAACAAATTATTGTTATTATTATTGTTGTTATTTATTTCTTTATTTATTTAGCCATAGACTTATATATGGAGATCTGTCTTTCAGATCAACTATTCAGTTTTGACTAGTGTTCCGATTGTGACTAGTACTTAATTTTAATGTACTAGAAGTTATTCATTAGGTACAAGTACTTATATTTTTAGATGCTAGTACTTATTATTAGATACTAGCACTTAATCATTAGATACTAGTACTTATTATTAGATATGGTTGCCTATTAAATGAATACTAGTTATTACATGTTTACATACTAGTATTTATTCATTAGATAGTAGTACTTATTCATTAGGTACTCACACATATTAAATAGATTATTGTACTTATTTATTACATACTATATACATATTTATTAGATACTAGTACTTATTTAAAATGTTACTGGAAAGTAACATTTTTAATTGAACTGTACTGTGGCCATTCGGACTAGTCATAAGATAATACGATTGAAAAAAAAGCAGATCTGACTAGTAAGATAAGAACTGTTACTAGTAGGAATTACAAAAGATACTAGTGTTTAATAAATAAGTACTTGTAATAACTACTATTATCTATTAAACAGGTACTAGTATCTTATTGAATAAGTTCCAGTATCTAATAAATAAGTACTAATGGATGCTTACTAGTAATATTTAAAAAGATACTAGTCAGAAATTAATAGATGATATCAAAAACATAAAAACTATGACCTGTTTATTTGGATATATCTTTAAACTAATAAAGAACTATTTAGAATGTATTTGGAGAAACAGATCATTACATAAACATGAGTACCTCTCAACTGTCCAACTTTGTTGATTGTTAATTAGGCCTAACTTGCTTTGTATGTTAGCTTATCTTCTAATTGATTACCATGAAAACAGGAAGGATATGTTTAATATGATATTTATTGTTTTGAAAATATCATAAAGATTTTTTGATCTGATTATCGGCAGTTAAGTAGATCCAGAAACCAGTTCACCAAGAGACAACCATTAACCATCACAAGAGATTATGCCTTTTTGGAGAGCATTTATAATTGCTTACAGCAAACCAAGGTTTTCCTATTGGTGAAACTACTTCACTTGTACATTCACTGTACATTCTTCTACTTTCTGTCTCCTTATTTTTTTTCCTGTCTAATCTCTCTTTTATATTTTGTTGGTTCATTAATATTCAACATACTATTAGCATAATGAGCAGAAATGCTAATTTAAAAAGTACTAGTATCTAGTTTGTTCAGGTGTGTTTAATTAGTGTTGAAGCTAAACCCTGCAGGACAGAGGCACTCCAGGATTGACGTTGCCTATCCCTGATCTAAAAAGCACTATAGTAACTAATGAATAAGTAATAGTAATTAATGGAAAAGATACTAGTATCTAAAAAAGAAGTACTAGTAGCATGAAAAAAAGATACTCGTATGGTCTATAGATTAAATGTTAAAACGGCTTGCCATAGTATATGCAATCTGGTTAAACAGATGGGAACAGTGATGCCATTTTGCTGAATAAAAACAACTAATGTGTTTGTGTGTGTGTATGTGTGTGTGTGTGCTTGAATGGATGGTTTACTGGGACACTTCCTGTGTCCTCATCAGTGTTGCTCTTAAAATGTAAATAATACTAGCTAATACTTACATCTTTAACAGTGTAATTAAATTTGAAATTAAATAAGGAAATAGAAGAGTTCAGGATTGGATTATTATTGCAGTGATTTATGTGTTTCTGGCATGTTATGTTTTGTAACAATTCTTTAAACCCTAACTGATGATTTTTATTTCTCAAACAGCTATGCTGGAAACCATACCCATGTCCATATTTGTTGATATCAGTGCCAAAATTCACTGGGTTCAAATTGTGAAAGAGCAATTGAGTGAGCATGAGGAATCGTTTTCACACATGCATTCCTGATCTCAACTCCAGTGAAAGGCTTTTTTGATGTCCTGGAATCAATTTATCAGAACAAAATCATGTTCAAAAATCATTGCAACTCTTGATGGGAAAAAATGTGAAACAAATATGACATTTCAGTTGTTGAAACAATTCCAAAACGAATTCACAATGTTATCAAAGCTAAAGGCAGCCCAACAAAGAACCCCATCATAAAGACTTTAAATGGGGTTAAGGTCAGGACTCTGTGGTGGCCAGTCTTTCACAATTTCAGCCTGATGAATCTTGGGATTGTCATCCTAGAATATGTACATGGTAATGTCTTCCAGCATTGTTGTCTGAGAAATAAAAAAGCTATGCAATGAATAGGATTAAAAGAATTGTGCCAAACATCCAACATGCCAGAAAAATATTA